>VDFB02330634.1:0-59489 GCA_007258455.2 Sequoia sempervirens
CCATTGGATCAACCTGCTAGCATGGAGAAGATGACTACTGGTGTGTACCTTAATGAAGCAGCTCTCTCCGATTGGTGTCAGATTCACAAAACTAGTAGGCACCCCAAATTGGACTACCACGAATTCCTCACAATTGCAAAAATCTTCCAAGTCAAATTCTAGAATGCCATGAACAATGTTGGATGTCGCGACATAGTCCCATCCAAGCCCTACGACTCCTCCTCTCTCGTGGTTAATTTAGCATCATTCCAACAAAGCGAGACTAATGTCCCGGAATGTGAGGATGCTCCACCAAAAGAGGATGAAATCCAAGAGGTAAGTAGCAAAAAAACCTTGGCTCAACTTTTCAATTCATTAGACAATGGTCCAATTGTTGGTATAAATAAAGTGTTGTACCTAGTTAATTCATTACTAGGGGACTTATTTACACATGTTAAGTTTACTTAGGTCATAGGAAGGAATCTTTCTAGAAGATGTTAGTTGTGATTAGTTGTTATCTTATCCTCTGACAACTACTACATATGAACCTAGGTAAGTGTGATTAGTTGTCTCATGTCATATGATTAAGACACTTGTCATAATCCTATGACATCTTGCATCTCACCTTGGTTATATAACCAAGGGGTTTCTCTCATTTGTAATAAATTTCAAATCACAATCATATCATTGACATTGAATATAGTTTATTCTTGTCATATTCATCGCTCTCTTCTTGTGCTTTCCATTTGGTCTCAAGATCTTGGCATCCATAGCCAATTCTAACACCAATAGATGAGGAGGAATTATATGTAGATGAGGTTCATATGTTCCACAAAAGAGTGACTCCCTATTACCTTAGGAATAGGCAAGTGGGTGGACCTTTTACGACCTCCACTTCACCCAATTACTTCAACACTCCACCTGACCCAAATGCCAGTAATAATCTTGGTCTTCCTCATGTGCCTACTCAATACCTCAACAAGGATAGGTCATCAAACCAGCCACAAAACTAGCCTCAAGGACAACCCTAAAATCAATCAAGCCAGACACAAGCCCAGCCCGCTAGCTCTGCCATAGGCAGAGCCTTCGAAATTGAAATTGAAAAAATGGGCGAATATGTCGCAAAGGAGTTCAAAAAAGTTAAGATTAGCTTGTCTACTTTTGAGTTACTTAAGGTTCCTACAATTAGGCACGCCTTCTTTAGAGTTATTAATGGGACTCCTTCCTCTAAGGCAACACAGGAAATACCAACCAAGAGAGTCACTTTCAAAGACCCTCCAAGTGAGCCTATCATTTAGCAAATACATGGCAAGAAGAGTGATCCACCTCAAAATCAGTCGAAATGTAACCAACCTACAAAGGAATCAGTTCAAAACAATAAGCAAAACCCCAAGGATCAACCCTTTGGGTAGGCTAAGGATAGGGTTGGCGACAAGAACAAATCTCAAGTAGCTCAGATGGATACACCTATGGGCCTCTTCCAAGGAAAGTTGGAAACACCGCCCTTCCTCACCACCATCCAAATATTTGGAAAGAATTTGCACAATTACCTACTTTATTTAGTAGCATCAGCCAATGTCATGCCCCTGGCAGTGTGCAAATCCCTTGGGATTACCCCCACGCCTTCAAGAAGAAAAGTGACTCAACTAGACAAGACAGAGGTTAACATGGAGAAATGAATAGGATCCCAATGCAGATCGCTGCAGATCCAAGGGTACAGCAGGTCATTGACATTCAAGTGGCAAACATCCCTGACACCCATGGAATTATCCTTGGTTGAAACTTCACTAGAACGCTAAATGGATATGTTGCAACAGATCACTCTCACATGTGGCTACCATGGAAGGGATTGTTGAATCAGATCTGTATAGATCATGAGCCACGCATGAAGTTCATGATTACCAATCACAACAACTACACCAACGAGGTGTTGTTTGTTGAAACAGAGTTGGGGAATTATTTCCCCTTTGCTTATCAAGAAGAAGCAGAGCCTCGAGAAGAAGAATTAATTGCAGAAGTCTTCCTATTCCAATGCAGCCCTCCAGTCGATTTGGCCCATACACCTCAGAGCACCGAAGTGCTAGTAGAATCTGATGATGGGGAGTCCCCTGAAGATGTCGCTCTAGGATTGTTGGATAGATTATGAGACTTTATGGGAAAATGCATGTAGAATCAGCTCAGCTTGGGTGCGAGAATGAATTTCCAAGAGCTCATTTTTCCTAATTGGTGCAAGGTACACAACGCTGCCCACTCTGAGTTTGATTGTTGTTTGTGTTAGGCAGCAGTGGAGCATATCAAAGCAAGGGTTGCCCCCAAAGAAGAACTGTCGATGGAGCAGCTTGCTGCCGACTCCAATCAATCAACACCTACCCAGGAAACATATGATGTAAGTGTGAAACCAAAGGAGAGGCCACGCCTCATCGGCCCCAGACTCAAGGACTCACCTAGGTTCTGGACTCTATGCTTTAATGGGTCCAAATCCAAACAAGGATTCGATGCTATATTCCAGTTTATCAGCCCTACGGGTAAGACCTACTTTGCTACCCATAGACTTCAATTTTATTGCACCAATAATGTAGCGGAATATGAAGCCTTAGTTCATGGTCTCTTAATGGCTTTAAGAAAGAATGTTAAAATGTTAAAAGTCTTTGGTGATTCCAAATTGGTGGTCAAACAAGTCAGAAAATTGTACTCATGCCATGACAGAAGGTTGGCAAACTATAGGCATAGAGTTTGGGATCTTTTAAAAGGTTTAGATGCATTTAATATACAGTTGATGCTTTGGCTCAAGCAGCCAGCACTTTGCAACCCCTATCCCTGTCTGGCCTCAAGAAGTTCACTGTGGAGTTGACCTCTACCCCATCTATACCAAATAACATCACTCATCTCCAGGTATTCAATGATGATAAACATATCTTGAAATTCATTACAAGTTATGATGTGTTTGTAACACAAATAATTGATGAATCTGATCTAGAAGAAGATGAATTATATATAGAAGGGGTAATTACCCTCAAAACCAACACTATTCCATGAGCTACGGTTCAGCTTGAGCACATATTTGACTTGGATCATATTAGAGATTAGGAATAGCAAGCAAAGAAAGATTCCATAAATAACCAATGCGATGTCCACAACCTCAGAATAGTCGAGGAAATTAAGAATGTTTTTATTGGAAAGGTGTGTACTACAAAAGAAAAGAAAGGAATTGTTGATGCTTTGTGGAAGTATCATGATGTTGTGGAATAGATCTATGAAGATATGAAGACTTATGACACTTCCATCATCACACATACCATCCCCCTCAAGCCCAATGTGTAGCCATTCCAACAGAGACAACATCCTATCAACATCTTATTAGAGCCCATCATCTACAAAGAGGTGTAGAAACTACTTTCAATAAGGATTATCTTCCCAGTAAGGCATTCCACATGGGTGGCCAACTTGGTTTCAGTGAGGAAAAAGAATGGATAAATCAGATTGTGCATGGCTTTCTACAATCTCAATAGAGCTTCAAAGAAGGACAACTATATAGTGCCTTCATTGGATGAGGTACTACAGATCGTCAATGGTTCGCAAATGATGTCATTTCTTGATAGATATTTCAGATACAACCAAGTCATGGTGCAGTATGAAGATTGTCATAAGACAGCATTCACCACCAAGTGGGGCACCTTTGCCTATAGACGAATGCCATTTGGGCTCATCAACGTTGGTGCCGCCTTTCAACGTGCCATGGACATTGCCTTTAGAGACTTGATTGGGAAATGCATAATCATCTAAATGGATGATTTGACTATGTTTTCAAAGAAATGGAGTGATCATGTCTCTGACTTATGTAAATTTTTTCAGAGATGTCGAGAATTCAGAGTTTCTCTCAATCCAAAGAAATGCATCTTCGGAGTTACAGAAGGGAAATTTCTAGGGCATGTTATCTCAAAATGAGGCATCTCCATTGACCCCGAGCACATCCAATCCTTACTGAAGATTCAACTATTGGGTAGCAAGAAAGAACTCAAATATTTCTTTGAAAAGATCAATTTCATTAGAAAGTTTATTACAGGTTTTGTTGAAATTGTCAAGCCACTGAATGCTATGCTAAAACAAGATGCTAAGATCGAATGGACGCCTGAAGCAAAGCAAGCCTTTGAAGAAATTAAGCAGGAAATTGTTGAAGCACCTATCCTGGTTAGCCTAGACTATCTGAAGCCATTCTACATTTATTCCATTGCTTCAAATCACTCGTGTGCCAGCATTCTCACCCAGAAAGACAATGATGGAAATGAGCACCTGATCACCTTTATGAGTTCCCCCTTGAAAGATGTTGAACTAAGGTACCACAATGTAGAAAAGCAAGCATAAGCCCTTGTTAGAGGAGTTAAGAAGTTCAGACACTACATCCTACGCAATAAGGTGTTCGCCATTGTCCCCAATCTTGCAGTGAATACATTGCTCATGCAAAATGAGTTGGGGGAACGAAGAGCTAAATGGGTCACCCTATTGCAAGAATACGACGTGGAGATTTAGCCCATGAAGTTGGTCAGAGGACAAGCAATCACCCGAACGATAGTTGAGGCAGTAGCTAATGCAAGACCTGAACTTACAATGCAGTAGTATTAGCTTGAGGACATTTCCCCAGGGGAGTGATACGATGACATAGTCTACTATTTGTTGAACCACAAATGCCCACCTCACTTGCAAGGAGTTCAAAATCGTGCTCTTAGGCTGAAAAGTAGCAACTACATGCTGCAAGGATCCATATTGTACAAGAGAAATCATGAAGGTATCTATCTGAGATGCCTTGGCAAAGAAGAAGTTGACCGAGTTCTAAAAGAGTTTCATGAAAAGTATGGCACCGGTCATGGATTAGGTCCTTCCATCGCACATCAAATCCTATGGGTAGGTTACTATTGGCCGATAGTCTTCAAGGATGCGCACAACCATGTTCATACATGCCACATATGTCAAACTGTTGCAACCAAATAAAATAATGTTGTTATCCCATTGCAACCAATCTTGGAGGCAAGACCATTTGCGCAATGGGGTCTTGACTTCATTGGTTTGGTAAGCCCACTGTCATCTACAGGAAATAGGTACATTCTAACTGCTTCTGATTATTGCACTAGATGGACATAAACCATTGCATGTAGGAAATGTACAACTGAGGTAGTTACAAAGTTTCTTGAAAGTTTCATTTTAAATCATTTTGGCTGCCCCTATGCTTTGGTGTGTGACAATGGCCCTGCATTATCCTCACTTAGGTTTTCCAATTGGGCCTTTGATTATGGAATTTCCCTCAAATTCTCATCCAACTATTACCCCCAGGGCAATGGCCTAGCCGAATCCACCAACAAGAACTTGATCACTGTAATCAAAAAATTGCTTGACAGGAATCCCAAGGACTGGCACACCCAGCTCTATTTTTCCCTCTAAGCAGATTGCACACATCACAAGGCTGCCTTGGTGATTCTCCTTTCCATCTTGTCAATGGCCTAGAGCCAATATTCCCAATCCACTTGAAGATTCTCACCCTCCAATTTATCAATGACTTTTATGAAGGATGGGATCGTAGAGAAGCTCGCTTGGCTGAGCTATTACATTTAGAAGAAGTGCATGACCGAGCAATAGAAAACTCTGCCAAACATCGAGGCATTATCAAGAGATGGTTCAACCGTCAAGCTAAAGTTAAGGCCTTTAGAATCGCAAATTTAGTCCTGTGTTGGGACAAGGCCCATCAGAAGAAAGGGGGACATGACAAATTTGACAAGATCTAGCTTGACCCCTTTCAAATAGTTGAAATCCTGGGAGACAATGCTTTCCGCTTAAAGACTCTAACTAGTGAGGATGTCCAGTTGCTCATCAATGGGAAGCACTTAAAACATTACTTCCAAGCCTGATCTCTTTTGGAGCTGTCCCTATAAATACTTGTACATAGGTTAGAGTAGGCTGCTCTTGGTTTGCTTTCCTTTTGCTGCTTTGTGTTGCTTGCATTTTTCCCATTTCCTGGTTGTTTTGCTTTAACGAGGGTGTTCTTCATTTTTGTTGTGGTGGTTGTGCTTGTTCAATGAACGGTTCACTTTGCTACCCATCCTTAGTGTTTTTTGACTAAATATTCACTCTCAACCCTTAGCCTTTGATAGCAACCTTGGAATGACTTCCTCATTTGAACTTTTCCTTAGAACTTGACCCTTGGTTGAATCCCTCTACGTTCATCTTGAATTCTACACCAAACAAATATTAATTATTTCCAAAGGACTATGCAGCAACTGTTATGGCGGCTTAGTAAGCGAAAATCTTAAATATGTTCCAGTGACCACTATGGTCTTCAAACCCATAGTAGGCTTCAGCGCTTACACGGTTGAAAGAAAAAGAAGAAATTATTAAAAGAGGTATCATAAGAAAGAAAAGAAAAGAAAATGATAAAATCAAGCAACTGTATGGGTGTGGGGGTAACTCTACTAGGGCTATGGATGTCTGGCAAGCAGTAGAGCAATATCCATGGATCACAGCGACAACTTCATCGGGGCTATGGATGCCTAACTGGTAGTGGGGAAATGTCCAGGTTACTTTTGGAGTCAAACGATTCATGTAGCTTGCTCAGTCTAATTAGCTGCTATTTGTTATGGTTTCTAAGGAAAAGGAAATGAATTCACTGAACACACACTTTTGAGATGTTTCGTAGGTTGACTCAACTAAGGATCCCATTCTCCCAGTTCACTTTTGGAAGTCAGCCCCTAGTCTACGAAACTAGAGATTCTAGCTTCTAAATGAATACTTATCCTTAGAACGCTAGAGAGCGTTCCCCAGCAAATTCACCATTTTTTGTGCCCTCGGCATGCATGCCTCGTTCAGAACGGGGACCCTCTTTCCTTCACTTTTTAGGGTCATTTTGTCATCACCTCATTTTGTGTGCCCCCTATTTTGGTGTCACAAGTGGTCGTTGAGCCTTAAAGGAGTCATCTTAAGTTGACCATGTTTCCCCCCTCAAAATTTTCTAAGTCCTAATCCCTCACGGAGGTCTCCTAGAAATTTGCCTTTGCCTCTCAAAATGACATCCCTGGGGCCCTACGGGTCTGCCCATGTGGGCCGCCCCTTGCGGATTTCCCTAATACCTTTGTCATTTCGAATAGCTTATAGACCACGTCCGTTCACAACCCAAGACCCACCTTCCAAATTGTCATTCCCATCACCAACTTAGTAGCTAACCCACGACTGTCGTCCGCTCTACAGATTCTGCCCTTCCTGTGGTTGCTTTCAGAATTTGACCGTTTCACCAAATTTTGGAGTTGTTGTACCTACATTAATTAGGAAAATTTAATGCACTAAAATCTATAAATAGTTGAGAATGAAATGTCATTTTCACCCAACAATTTAATCAGAGCGAGTTAGGGCCACCCTCAAACACCGCCACTGTGCCCGCTGAACCAGTTTGCTAATTCCCAGCGTCCGATTGATGTTGGTTCGTCCTCCATCGAATTCCAGAGGTTTGTTTTCCGTCGCACATCTTGTTTCATATTTTCCTTTGTTTCTTCAAAATCTATTAATATTTCTAAGGAAAAAACTTAAAGATTACCTAGAACAACCTCTGACGCACTAAACCCACCTTTTAAAAATTGGACAAACCTTAAAGATCATTGGTAAGAGGCTTCTGAAACTTCATCTCACTGTGTTCGTTCTTGGGCCAAGTATTTCGCTTAACGTGGGACCATAATCATTCCTCAGTCGTGAGCGTTCCTTTAAAATTGTTTAACATGCAAGATGACATTTTCACCTATTGGATCCGCCATCGCAAAAATCCCCTTCAATGTGGACGTTTAAAACCTAATCAAAATTTGCAAGTGAAACATAAATCTTGCGTCCATTGATCTCATCGGGTCCACATTCACAAATTTCCTCTCACGGAATGCCCCTCAGTGTTTGTCATTTCTAACGACTATCAGACCTCAACCTTCCGACCCGCAGGATCCACTCTAACAATTTCCCATTAAGTTCAAAGTTGTCAAAATCCTAAGGTGCATTCACTTTGTGGGTCTCCACCCACAAACTTCTGTCCGCTGGACTCTGTCTCGACTTTGTCATTCCTAACGGCTATCGGTGTCTGCCCTTCTACACCTCAGAGCCTAACCTCCTCGGCATTGTCTTGTCCTCTAAACCTCGAAACCACTGACTCCTTCTTACGGACTCCACTTTGTGGGCTTTCGTCTGTGAGTTTTTGTGGACAGTTTACCATTTTGTAACTGCCATCAGCTATCGTCCCTCCATGTTGCGAATCTCGCACACATCAAGACTATCTGACTTTTCCTCATGGGTTTCCTTCACCGGGATTCTGCCCTAGCATCACGGTTGTGAACAAAAAAGAGCCTTTGTCGGCCCGTTGTACAAAGCCCAATCCTTCCAAAGCTGCTTGACGAACAATGAATGAAGAATAATGGATGTGCCTATTGAGGACCTAGTCCTGCAGGTTTCCCCTGCTAGACCATCGTTCAGATTTTGCGGTTGCAAATGGTTGTCACATTTCGTCCACCCACGCTTGCTCACCCGTAGTAGACTCATGCTCAAACTAAGGCGAGACTACCTTCCAAACCCGTGCGCCCCGCAAGGCGAAACATCACCTGTGGGTTTTTGTGTCGCTAGTGTTGTTCTCTATGGCAGACTTCCAAATGGCTATGACACTCACTACCTCTGCTTGGTCCGCACATGGGTGACTAAAAGATTATCCAAAAGACTTCTAACCTGAAAACAAACTTCGACCCACATTCCAAAATGGCCTGTTCTCCTTAATGCACCCCACAACTTGACCAAGTCCTAGGGTGGGTGGAATGTTGCAGGCCGCACTATCTTGTTTTCCCTTCAAAAATAGCTATCAGCCCAGGGAGGTCTACACCCCTAGGCCTGCATAGCCTTAACTCCCCTAAATGAGCTACTAATGATGATCTAGAAAGCATGATAAAACCCTTGGATGATGTTTTACTTGACCTAATGTTGTTTTGTAGGGTTTTGACTAATGTTCCATGTATTTTATGCTTGAATGTGTTTGTTTCCCCTTTGGTTATAGGATATATGGAATTGGGCGTGGGACCTTTGGAAACAGCCATGGAGAAAGAAAAAAGAAAGAAAATAGGCAAGGCACCTCATGGGAAAGAAGATAAGGACCAGATGAAATATCAATTCCAGGGGGAACCCCTAAAGTTCAAAGTTACCACAACCTAGACGGTCACAAATACCAACATTGAACACATAGACATCGACGAATTCAAGCAAAGAGTTTGAATCAGCCCCAAAACACAGAATGTGTGAAACATCAGAGGCAGTGGAATAGCTAAGGCTGTGGGCTTCCCTCCCACCCTCATTGCCCCTGAATTGGTGATGGCCTGCAGGGAGGCCTATTAAGAGGAAACCAGAACTATAGTAGATAGGGATGGAAATGTTTTGGCCGACATGTCCGATAAGGCAATAACAAAGACTTTTCATATCCCTACCTTTAGGGAGATGGAGCTACCAACCATGGGTGATGGCAAAGCTATGTGGGACAAAGATCCCCTTAAATGTAAAAGGGTTATTAATCAGTATTGGCTAAAGGAAAAGAGGGGTAGTACTGCAAAGGCTCCCAAGAGCTCTTTTGCAGCGACTTTTATGAAGACTGCCACAATTTAGTGACCCTACTAAGCAAATTAATGGGTCTTCCTACTATTGCTTACTTCCAAGAATGGATGCTATACTTCATCGAGGAGATCCTCCATGAAGAGACCAAGTTTTACATAGGCAGGATAATTAGTGACCGCTTCCACGAGCAATTCATGGTCATAAATAAAACCTCTAAATTTTACATGACATCCTACTTGGTCTATTCACTAGTCAAACAGGCACAATACAGAGGTTTGTTCATAGCTCCATATGAGGAACTGGGCAGGGAGCTGAAAGTCTATGATAAATACCCTCAGTTACAATTTAGAAACTTTAAGAGGGATTATTGCAGGGTCAACAATGCTTTTATAGGTCAAATCATCAGATTGCTTGAGGGTGACTTCGAGAGGAGAGTCTCTCACAGTGCCAATGCATTTCTGAAACAGTTTTTCTTTCTATTCATCTAGTATCCAAAGTTCACATATATTCATGCAGAAGGCTTTTCAAAAAGAACCTACAAGCTGCCTCGGTATCCCAATGACCGGATCATGCTATTAGAGCTATCTCAGCAGCTACGGAATGTGCACACCCTTTCAAGCAATAAACATACGGCGGGGATTCCTTATCCCCTTTCCTTCGGTCAAGGGCTATATGAACTGCACACCTCTCAGTGTGCCAACAATTTAGAGAAGGAATCAACTGAATACCATTCTAGGCTCCACACGGCCCAGCCACGGATGGATCCCTATGGCCATATCCATAAGGTACTTGGACCCGAGTATGCCCATCTACACAGTGTCGAAGACTTCTAGACTAATTTCAAGGATGATAATCAAGTGCACATGAGGCAATATATGCGAATGACTGCATATTTCGTAAAAAGATTCAATCTATTCCCTGTACCGGATCAGGTGGAGGAGGATGGTATAGTCATGGATCCTCGGTACAATGCAATCACCAATCTCTCACTGCCACTGATTGACTAAGATAAATAGGAGGTCAATGACCTTGAAATTTTAACCAAGCCCATCAAGGCTTAGACAAAAGAATGGATTGACAGGTGAGTTGCCGAATTGAAGCAACAAGGAGTTACTTTAACCTATGAGGGGTTGGAGAGTGAGCCAGCGAGTGAAATAGATAGTGGGACAATTTTTGCCCCATCAGGAGAGGATTTGAAATCCCCTCCAGTTACTAGGTCAAGGAAAAGAAAAGAGACTGATAAGCAACAGCCCAATCCCAAGGTATAAGCTAGAAAGGATTTGGAAGGTGAACCTTCCAAGAAACATAAAAGATCAGGCAGTTTCACAGAGATGCCTGCTATTCAAGAAGATCCACTCCATGAGGGAGAGGAAATGGAGGTTGAACAACCAAAATCTCCACCTGTTGCCTCCACTATTGTTGCCCCTCCACCTACTTCTCAAGCCATGGTAGCTACTTCCCCACCTGCGGTGGATATCTCGGTCCACCTTGCTTCTTCTTCACCTACTAGGCAGGTTGTAATGATAAACTCTTCTTTTTCCACCACCTCTCCACTCTCTTTCGCTTCCATGTCCCCAACCACATCTATTTCATTAGTGACAGCAACAAGGACAATACCCACACTCTCACTTCCAGAGGCCTTCCCACGACATATGCACAATGTTCCCATTGAGCTTTCATAGGTTTTGATGAGTCCCGCCATCCAATTTTCCCTGGCCCAAGTTCTAGCCAGCATTCTTACCTCAACCCCTCTAACTAAACCTCCAGAGATGAAATCCACGATGAAAATATCAGAGGAGTTGGAAAGGTAGGAAAAGGAAACAACAAGGGTGTTGGAGGAGGAAGCGGACGATTACCATGAACATCGAGAGCACCAGCACTTGCAAATTGATAAGGTGGTTCACGAAGGAGAAGAAACAAAGTCTTCTGAGAGTGATGAAGAAGAAGATGCCAATGCCAGATACATTGTGGAGACTTTCGACGTAGACCTTGAGGAAGAGTTGGCTCAACAATTGAAGGATGCTAGAGAGGAAGTAGAAAAGCTACCTTCCGAAGAAGAAAGGGATCCAAGTGATAAAGTGGAGGAAGATTCTAAGCCTCCAACTCGACAATAAGAAGAAAGCTCCAAGCCTAATGAAGAAATGTCTCGCTCGGTGAAACAAGAAAGACAAGAAAAGAAAGAGCAAGATGTGCCACCTCGGCACAAGGAAGAGGAAAGTAAAGAGGAAGATAAACCCGAGGAAGAGTCTGAAAAGGGTAAGCCTGAATTAGAATATCATGAAGAAGAAGGTCTTGAGGAACATAAGCATGAGAGTGAAGAAGAGGACAACCACAAGAAGCGCACACCCACCAAGTCTCGAATCAAAGACATAGTGTTCATCTGAGGTTCTAATGAAGAAGAAGGAGAAGACATGATAATAGAGCAAGAAACTCTAGGTGATAAAGAGATTGAAGTTAGGAGGAATGAAGAAGAAGGTGATCATGAATCACCCAAGGAAGAGTCTCAGATGTCCAAGTCATTAGAAAGGCAATTAGAGAGAAAACCTCTACCTTAAAAGATCCAAAAGCAAGATTGGAGGCCATCTTGGCCTGGGCTCAGATCAGCACCAAGAAAGAAAAGAAGCCTAAAATTAGATCCAAGCTGACAATGGATGCCTCTAGATCTAGAACTATGCAAGTAGCCACATCGGTGGTGGGAGAAGAAGGAATAAGTTACAACATCTCCACCATCAACTTGGGGACAACTTCCAGAGAGTAGAAAATAGATCATCTCCAAGTTCGTTGCCACAGTGTTACATTTGATACAGAAGGATAAGGTCTCCAAGGAAGAACTCAAGGCACAGGTGGCTAATTTGACACCCTATATTCAACAATGGTCATCCATGAAAGAGTTTCCCATGACATCCTCGACTCCGCCACAACTACTGTCCAAGGAGAAAATTGAAAAACTTGAGAAAAGGAAGAACTGGACTACAACTATGGAGGATTGGTTCCGACAAGTCCTATATGTTGGAAACATGGGCATTAATCATGTTGTTAGGATGGAAAATAAGTTCTTGGAAGTACAAACACACCTAGATGGCACAAGGAAGTTATGCACTGACTTCCTAGGGATATATGGGCCCACTTATCCTAAGATTGAAGCCATCCTCAAGCTGCCTCAGAAAACATGGGAAAAAGAGCTTGCATTCGCGAAGGATGATCACTAGCTAGTTGAAATGTGGAAGATAGACTTCAACCACAAAAAGGAAATACTAGAATAGGTGCTCTGCAAGGTGGAATCTGACATCAACTAGGCAAGGGATGTTAGGACTGATTGTATTCAATATTTGAACTGAATGACAAGTTATGACATGCTCGCCGTCGAGATTGATCCAAAAAAGATAAATCCTTATTTCCAGAAGAATATGGAAGATGGAATGGCAGGCAAGCTCACCACGGATTTCCTGAGTTTTGTTGCTTGGTCTTTTTCCCAATCTGAACAAGTCAAAGACAACACTGCTAAGTATGATGGAGATATGGATACACTCACAAACCAGTCCAAGCAATGGAACTACCAGGTGCTCCAATCTAACATAATGGAGGTCGATGAACTCCAAGCATTAATCAACGAGCTTATGGAGTATGCCACTTTGAAGAAGCAGGAAGGAACCCAATCATTGATGACAAGCTCCTTACAAAATAGTTGCAGTAAAGGAAATCAACTAGAAGACAAAGTGCTACAGTGTTGCCATATAAGGACAAAATAGGGAAAAGACAAAGATGTAATTTTAAATTGTAATATATTTGTAGGTAGGTGAAACCCTAGTTTGTATTGAATCCTGGCCACACAATGCAAATCAATCTTGGCCATTCATTTTTCTTTTTGAGCACTATAAATAGGGGGTCTCCTCTCATTTTCAAGAGAGAGTTGAGTTGTTGTAAAGGCATGCTACATAAATTTTAATAGAAATTCATTAACTTTGGTGGATTCTTGAGTTTCTTTGCATGTTACATGGTTCATCTCCCATAGTTAGCTGATTTAGATAGATTTACTTTGTTTTTTCTTCATGGATTTAGATTGCTTTGATAGATTAGTTAATGTTGTTCAATGGTTGTGTAGATTTTTGTTGTGTTGATGCCTTTCTTTCCCATACTTTTTGTTTTTTGTTGATGGTAGATAGGAGTGTAAAGTTAGTCTGGGCATAAACTAAAGTTGCTCCAAACTTCTATCTTTTATTAATGCATGTTTATGGTGAATGAATGGTTGAATATTTGCAGTCTTAGAAGCTTGCACAAGTTTCATGACACTGTGAGTCAATCTAGTTAAGTGAAATTTTGTTTAAAGGAAGTTGTCCACAGTACAACCTTCCATGATCATTGTTCATTGCTAGTTTTAGATCCAGGAACCTATTCTCTTCCCTACCCTTTTCTCTTTTTTTTAATAAGTAGCCTATGCTAAGGTTCATTTCACATTGTAAAGCCAAATCTTAAAACAAAATAGGAGTTTATGATTGATGTTCGAACCTGCAGCAAACTGCACTCTAACTTCCCATCTAAGGAACTCCATTTTAAGATTCATCTCATATCCATCCAAACTTCATAAGCCTCCCTATGATTACCAACAAAATCACATCAAAATATCAACTGAGAAATTCCATGCACGTCATGACCTGACACCCGAGAGACCTTGGGGTAGCAATTGGTGATTTGCTTGTGGATTTCTACCTTTCAAGAGAGGTAGTGCACCTACACACTACCTATGTTGAAAAAGTGTACAAAACACCCATCAACAAATAGAAATAATTTTGACAAATACAAATTAAATAAATGCAAATTTGGACATGTTAAAAGTCACAAGAAGTCTAAATCAATGCGTTCAAAGTATGGAACTATTTAATTGAATGCCTCAAAGAGATGTGTCTTCCTGGACTATAATGATTGTTGGATATGCACAAAATAGATTTGTTGAAAAGGATTTACAAACTTTCCAACAAATGTAATTGGTAGGTGTAAAGTCAAATCCCACAACCTTTGTTAGTATCCTTCTTCTTTGCTCCAAAATGGGAGCTTTGGAGCAAGGTATGGACGTCCATCAAAGCATGAAAGAACATGTGGTCTCATGGACTACAGTGATTTCCTCAAAGAAATGTGGTCTCATGGACTGCAATGATTGCAAGATATGCACAAAATGGATTTGTTGAAAAGGCTTTAGAAATTTTAAAGCAAATGTAATTGGTTAGTGTAAAGCCAAATTCCACAACCTTTGCCAACATCCTCCCTACCTATGTCAAAATGGGAGCTTTAGAATAGGGTATTGTTGGTATGTGGCTACAACTTTTCATGGAAGAGTTGGGAAAACAACAGGCTAAAAATTACTTGTTTACAGACAGCCAGAGTGTTATACATCTTGCAAAGAATTCTACCTTGCACTCTAAAACCAAACACATATAGTTGAAATATCATTTCATTCGGTCAATGTTGGAGGATGGACAGGTAAAGCCGAAAAAGATACATACAAATGCCAATCCAGCAGATATATTTACTAAGGCGATGATAAGGGAGAAGTTGAGCTCCTCTTTAGCTTTGGTTAGCCTTCAAGGTTGAATTCAAGCATAACAAAGCAGCAAGGTCCAAGGTGCTTATTTCCAGTGGGAGCTGTAAGTCCAACAGTGTCATCTAGGATTAGTCTCCAAGTGGGAGATTGTTTGGTGTGGAGCCTAATTAGTCTCCAAGTGGGAGATTGTTGTTATGTGGCAATTGATCATGCTATACTAGGGTTTGGTGGCGGTAGCCACAGAGGAAAAAAAATTCTCCTACTTTTTTGCATTGTCACTGAAAATGGGAAAGAACCGACTTTGTAGAACCCTAATTTGGAAGCTTCTAATCTTGTTATAAGGGGTTGGGATGGGATTTGCAGTATGAGAAGAAGGTGATTATTCTCGAGATTGTAATAAATTTTTCACTCGATAATAAAATCATTAGATGGTTGTGGTTTTGTGGATGTAGCCCGAATTGGGTGAACCACGTTAAATTCTCTGTGTTAATTTTTTGTGTGTTTTATTCCTCTATTTTATTGATCAAATCTTCATTTAACTATTAAATATCTACCTTTCAACCCTAACAGGTATGGGCATCCATCAAGATACAAAGGATAGAGGAATTTTTTAGATGTGTTAGTTGCAACTGCCCTGCTAGACATGTATGCAAAATGTGGAAGTGTAGACAAGGCACGTGAACTATTTGACAAAATGCCTCAAAGAAATGTGGTCTCATGGATTGCAATGATTGTAGGATATGCACAAAATGGATTTGTTGAAAAGGCTTTAGAAATTTTAAAGCAAATGCAATTAGCTAGTGTAAATCCAAGTTCGACAACCTTTGCCAACATCCTCCCTGCCTGTGCCAAAATGGGACCTTTGGAACAAGGTATGGACATCCATCATAGCATAATGGAAGGGGTATTTTTGTCAGATATCATATTTGGAAATGCTCTAGTAGACATGTATGCAAAATGTGGAAGTATAGATAAGGCACATGAACTATTTGATGGAATGGCTCAAAGAGATGTCATCTCTTAGAATGCAATGATTGCAGGATATGCACAAAATGGATTTTTTTAACTGAAATTGTTGTGATAGATGCAAACTATTTCCATCATTTCAAACAAGGACAATGTTATTGAGGAGATGATTGGTGATGCTAAATGAAGCAATCTGAACAATAGGCTTGCAATATGTTTTAGTTGCAACTGCCCTGGTAGACATACCCACAAAGAGTTTGTAATGCACCTTCAAAAGTTGCAATAATTCCTATCTTAGCTTGTTCCCCACATGAACATATGTTTAATAAGATAATAGAATACAAAATAAAATAAAGAGTTTAACTAATGAATTGTAGAAAATAGATTTTTGTAGTTTATATTTGTATTGTTGATTACATTCATTGCATTGCACATCTTTCAAACTCAAATAATTATTTCACATTGCATAACGAATAACTAGATGGTGATAGATGAAAAAAATTCAATTACAATATAGTTTATTACAAAGTCAACCTAAGCAGATATGCAATTACTTCACATTGCATAACTAATAACTAGGAGCAACTACCAATTCCATTAGCTTGTCATGGCATTCCATGAGATCACATTTCTTTGAGGAAATTTTTCAAATAGTTCACTACCTTGTCTATGCTACGACATTTTTCATACATGTCTACCAAAGTATTTTATCAAACAGTTCACCGCCTTGCTACTATTATCTACTATTGTCTTGCATCTCATGGCATCTTTATCACTATCAATATATCTAGACAGTCATGATGATATGACTATATTTAAATCTTACTCATCCTTGAGGACCTTCATGGCTTGTCCTTCCTATGACTGCCTTTAATAGTCCAAGGCTATCCTAAACTCCGCATTCATGATATGACTGTCCTAAACTCTATATTCGTGGTCATTATACTAAACATTATCATGACTATCCTTACATTATTGTTTCACCATCATTTTATGGTGAGTGTTAAATTTATTGTTATGATTGTCCCTAGTTTTAAGAAGTGGTTGTCTCTTTCATTTGACATTGTACTTGTCACTTTTCACTACCTTCAATTATCTTTGCATAGTCCACTTGACATGTATTTTAAATGACTATCTCTTGAGATGAAGTCACTACCCCTTGACATTGTTAATGAGCATTTGACATTCATGACTATCCAATTATTTCTAATGGACTATGCTTTATCTTTTAACATTGATTCCTTATCTTGATTCTCACCAACTTGTGCTTAAGATCTCTACACACTTGTGTCTCTTGGCCTTGTCTTAATAGCAGATGCTTGATCACTTCCCTTTCATATATTCCTACATAGTTCACTATCCTTGTCCTGTCAATCACTTAATGTATTCTTTCCATGTCACAAAACAAGAATCTTCTATCATGAACAAGGTTGTAGTATGAAGGCCTATAGCATACTCTGGGATCTACTCATTTCCTATCAAATTGCCCCATAATAACGCTTGTTATTTTCATGATGGACATAAGACAATGTATTACTCTTCAATTGTGACAAAACCTTTATGGATTTACCCTCTCAAATGACACATGAATGCATAACTTTGAGAGGACTAAAGCAATACCTATGGAAATATAAGGAAAAACTCTCAAAACCTGCAACATTGACATTAGAAAGGTGGGTGCAAAGCTCAATGATTTGATGATCTCATAATCACATAGCAAAAACATTATTTCTTTAGGAAAAATCAAGATGACTCAAAATAAAGAATATTTTGTGGGATGATTTAATAACTTTTATATACTATATTCTATATTAGTGACACCCAATAAGTCTATATTGGAGAAATTGGCTTGGCAAATGAAGGCAGTAGGGTATTTGCAGATTCACTAATTTTACTTAATGTTGTGGAATAGAAGAAAAAAGAATCATTTATCTGCCACCATAGTGAAAAGTTAGCAATTGCATTTGGTTTGTTAAACATGGCCCTTGGTACAACTATTAGAGCTGTTAAGAACCTTCGAGTATGTTCTGATTTTCACACTGCATCTAAATTCATCTCCAAGATTGTTGCAAGAGATATTGTTCTAAGAGATGTGAACCATTTCCATCATTTTAAATAGGGACAATGTTCTTGTGGAGAATATTGGTGATGCTAAATGAAACAATCTGAAAAATAGGCTTGCAATGTGATCCCGCTCTCCCGCAAGCACTGCAGGCATGACTTGAAGTGCTTGCGGGAGAGCAGTGTATCACCGCTCTCCCACAAGCACTTCAAGTGATGCTTGCAGTGATATAGTAAATTTTAATTCTTCTTTCTCCCCTTAAATTCCATGCAACCAAAGAGATACACCTTTCCTTAAAGCACTCCATCTTCTTCAACTATTTTCTTGGTATTACAATAATAAATTTTAATAATTCTCATTCACCATTAAGTAGCACGTAATACAAAACATACTCATTAGAATTTTCTTAAATAAGCACTAGTATATGAAAAGTAGGATTCAAAGTTCATATTATGAAGTAGAAATTACATCAAAATCTTTATCTACTTATCAATTAAGCATTTTCAAAATAAATAATGACATACATGCAGAGCTACAATAGGAAAATAAAAGAACATTGACCGATGAGGCAATGTCATACCTCCAAATTTGAGAAATCCCAATTAATTTTATAAACAGAATCAAGCTAGTTCCACTGCATGAACAAAAAGTAACAGAATCAGGCTTGCATCACCATACGCACCCATGCAACAAAAGAATGATTAATTCTCAACACACTGGTGGAACTTTCTAACTGGCTTAAAATAGCAAGTTATAGATAAATATATATTTAAAAAATATTTAAACATTTGTAAAAGTGAATTAAAGGGTAGTTTTTAGAACAAATATCCTAGAAAGATTTCATTTGAATTCAACTTTAAACAATGGGAACAGTTACATTATAGATTTAGCAGACCAAGTAAGCTCACTTTTAGTATTAAGTCTAATTCAATTTTCCAATATAGAGATTTATTAAGACTTGTATCTTTGAACAATGTGAAGATAGAATCATTTTCATACAAACGACATAACTTTTATAAACCTATGTGCCTACTAAAAATGCAACTTGCTATAAATCTTCCTACAAGAAAAATCATCACCTACCATTTTAGCAAACTTTCAACATGATAAGACATTTTTTTGTCAAATATAAGAAGTACCATTACATCTAAGCAACTAAAAAAATATGTAATTCCATTTCTTTTATGATATTGATAACATATATACATATCACTCATCACTAACAGTGGCTTCTGAACATTCTATATAAAAACTATTATATCATCCCAAAGTGATAAGAAGAATTATTGCAATTGAAGAGGTGAGCATGGTAGTGAGTATGATGGCTCATTCTTCAAAACCCAACTGTCATGGAACTTGGAAGTAATGAATTTGAAAATGAATTGATGCAATGCATAAAGGATGTGATTTTTCTATAGGAAAGAAACCCATAGGCTCCAAGTGGGTATTTTAGACAAAGCATAAGGCAAATGGCACAACTCATATTTTATTATGCATCTTCACAAGGCTTTTTTGAAGGAGTTTTCTACAGATGAAATTGAACCTTTGAATATGTCTTTGGTCTCATACATGATTTTCCTTAATTGCACTCCAATATATGGTGAATTCAACATTATAGAAGGGAGTGTATATAATTCACAAGAGAACTAGAAGGCACTCAAGTTCAGTAGGAAAGTCCATTTCAAAGGTCACCTTCTAGAGTGAGCTAGAAAATGCCATTAAAAGCATAACAGGGCAGGGACATCGGGTTATAGAGGACACAATTTTTGTTCTTTAGTGAATATTCTAAAAAAAAAAAGTGAAATACTTTCGCCAAATGCCTATTTTCCCTTCTAAATTGGACTCATATTCAAGTATGATATCAGCTCTAGTACACAATCATGGTGGTGTACATAATCAACAGTAGCAGGTTCTATATAGTAGTTGATTACAAACTACACTAGGTATGGTGATGTACAAGATAAATGCAAGTACATTAAGGCAATATTCTAAAATGTATGATGTGATAATCTTTTTGAAGACCGAGGCAGGGTAGGTAGGATAGAGAAAAATGTTGTCAAATTGAAAATAATTGACAATAGATACTACATTATCGATCTCTTAACATTGTTGGGGTAGGTGTGTTAGTTTGCATATCTTATTTTAAACTCTCAAGATTGAATAATCTACAGACATTATTGTATTTGTATGTTCCATCTCTATCTTGGCTCTAATGTTGACTATGCTTTTCTAGAAAATTAGATACCTAGATTTGTTGTGAGTCCTTATTATGTAGTATAAAAAATTATAATATCCTTATTATGTAGTATAATTTTTTTTTATATCCTTATTATGTAGTATAAAAATTTCTAATAAACATCAACAAAATAGGCAAAGCTAACTTTGAAATGTCAATAAGGATAACTAACATAACCAAATGTTGTGAACATCTAAAGTGAGTGAAAAACATAAAAGCTAACTTCATAGAAAGATGAGATATGTGAACTTTGAAATAATCCTCTACTATTAGCAATCACACATTAAGAATTTAAGAAGCTTTAGAAGATTGTATCTGATCCGGGGGATATTTTCACTAAAAATTGAAGAATCTCTAATACTCCAAATTTCAGCACCATTAGAAAGAGCTTGATGCCCTGATTCCAACACAACTTGAATGGAGTCAAACAGAGTTATGGAGCCCAAGTTATTGCCTGTCAAAGTTCAGTCAACAATTAGTCAACTCAGGGCCCAGGGCAAGAAAAAAAGGTCAAAATTTGATGTCACCAAAAGTGGTCAAAATTGATGTCAACACGAAGAGCACGGCAAGAGCTTTCCGATGGTGTTTGTTTTGCGCAAATCGGAGCTTGTATGTGCAAGATATGGAAGGTCAAAGCTCATGGTTGACTAGGTTGACTTGAAGGTACAATGATGACATCCGTATGACGTCATCATGCTGACATGGATGAATCATGAGGTGACACATGGTGGCTTCCCGAAGTTATACGTGGCAGCAATTTTTTGGACATGGCTTTATTTGAAAAAATATATAAAATAAATAAATAAATTAATAACAGCCATGCCCTCCATTTTAATAATTAAATCACTTCCTTAAGAAAAAAACGTGGCCCTCCCTATAAAAGGGGATCACCATTATTTTTAAAAAAAATCATGCTATTTTTTAGGCTACCTTTTTTTTAGGGAAAACAAATTGGTCCCTATTTTTTAGGGATGTAAATAGCCTGTAACCAAACTCATCCCCTATTTTAAATGAGAATTTCAAACCAGCATTGTATATTGTATGGCTTTAAAATACAAGTGGCATTGGATGGTTTTGTGGAAATGTGGAAATGGAATACCCCTTAATTTAATAAATTTCCTCCAAGTTGTAAAACAATAATCCTTTTAAAAGGATTAGTTGTAACTTATGGAAACAGGAAAAGCCCAAATGTAATATGTGACAGGGCATAGAAACCATTTAATTATTTTTTTTAGGGGATTTGTTTTGATAAGGGGGATTTTTCAAAATATTTACTATGTAAGGGGGATTAAGTTGAAATTCCCAAATCAATTGGTTTTTCACCAATTTGGGAATATTTTGTGTATAAAAGGGGGAGGTGTGCTCTTAGGAGCTACGCAGATTTTTCAAGTCTAGGTGGTGAAGCTATGAATCAAAGAAACAGGGAGTTTTTCTAAGGAGATTATTTTGAGCCTTTTTGTAAGTCAGAGTATTGTCATGCTACCGAAGTGCTCTTGGTGCATTCGTAACTGATTTTTGGAGATTAATCGAATCGGTCTCACTCTATTGGAGCAGACCTGGAGACGTAGTCACGTTTTTGGTGAACTCTGTTATCAGATCATTTGCACTCTCTCTCTCTCTTCTTCCTTCTCAATTTTGTTCTTTTCACCTTCAGTTTTTAATGCATAAATTCAATAATGTATGCATGAATTGTATTTCCACTTAATTCACATGTTAATGTGTTAATTTTGTTTATGTAATTTGGATTACATGATTTGTAAACATTAAGCATTCAAATGCAATTAGTCTAGATCCTAATCAGATCAGTATCCCATGGACTACAACATCATTGGGACCTCCTTGATGCCAAATGCAAGCATAACAAATGTTTTCTACAACACTGATTCAATTGATAGGAAAAGATATGGGTTGATTTATATTACATGACCAAAAGACGACACAAAATCAACAAATCTTTAAAATACTATAAATTGCCAAATCATTTTTTTATCATTGGTTTACAAACTTATGCATTGTAGGGCAAGGGAAAATTGGATCCCAAATAAAAGGGCCTCTCCAACATTATTTGCCAAATTAAATGGGACAACACTGAGGGGTATGATTTTCTAAATAAATGTTTTAAACCTTAGCTGGATTGGTTGTAACAGGATTTAGGGCAAGCATGAGCTCTATGGTTAATTAAAATGTGGTCATTGCAGGAAACTCAAGTCCATAATTGTGTTGAAATAAAACATAACAAAAATGATCCAATAACATAAAGATTCCAAAAAATAAAATTCACTGAAACCATGTGCCTCACCTCAAACTTCTGCACAAATTGTGTTGTGTTGTTGAAGATGTCAATGATAGAAAATAGGCAATAAAAGTACAAAAACCCTATCACAATATAAATTTATATAAATTATGTGAACCAAATCCAATCTTCCTATAGTTGTTGCTTAAATCTATTCATAGTAAATAAAATCTAAAATGATAGAAAATAGGCAATAAAAGTATGGACCACAAAAGAAATTTATATAAATGATGTGAACCAAAACCAATCTTCCTACAGTTGTTGCTTCAATCTATTCACAGTAAATGAAATCTAAAAATTTGGGGAGTGCTTAGATTCTTGAACTCAAGACAAGGTATTAGGTGGGAGTCGATTGTAAGACTTTTTTGCAAGCCTTAGGCTAAATGAAAAAATGAATTGTGCACGCAATACACTCCTGCCCTATGTTTCCTGAAATTTCTTTTAAAATTTTGTCTTATTTGTATGCATGACTAACTATTTGGTTTTTTTTTTTGTGTGACTAAATAATTTTTTACCTGATGACCAACTATTGGGTCATTTTCATTTGTGTGACTAAATAATTTCTTACCCATCACCAAATTAGTCATTTATTTACTCATTTATAGCTATGTTACAAAAAATGAGTAAAATTTAGTCATTTTTAATTGTTGTGACTAAAAGTTTGTCACCTAGTCATTTATTTGCCAAATTCTACTAGTGTTAGATCAATAACCATTCACAAATCCTTTACTCTGCCAATGTGATTAATCATTAAGTGCGGAAGTAGAAACTAAAAGAAGTAAAACCATACACACAATAACACCAGATTTATGTGGAAAACCCAATGAGGGAAAAACCATGGTGAGGATTAGCTCACAATATAAAAGAATTCCAAAATCGAATACAAAGGCTCACTACCAAGACAAGACTTACTTGTCCAAAATAGGAATCACTGTCTGGAGGGCTCACTACCTAGAGGGCTCATTGCCACATAATTACAAAGAAGATAGAATAGAATTGTTACATAGAAAAAACTATCTCAATGCAATAGAGATTTCCACCTCAATTCACTCACACACTTGCATACATGCTTGAATGATAGAATACACCTTCAACTCACTACCTCCAGGAACTTGCCACTTGAATTTCACATTGATCTACTCAAACTCGCATCACACACACTATTTTGCATCTATCTCACATATTTCTTGCATCTATCTTGCCTCTTTCACTATGAATTCCAATCTGCACTTAGCTAATCATAAACAAAACAAACAAGGTTAGTCACATTAGCAAGCATAAACTAACATTCCCTATGAGATTCTTAATCATGTAAAGAAATGAAAAACATGAAACAAAGCATGAAACACAAGAAAATGAGAGCATGCAATCCTATTCTAACACCTAAAACATCATCCCATATGTGGACTGGTGTCACTTTGATGTGGAAAGTGGCCCTTTCCCAATCCCGTTGATAAGCTCCAAGATCTTGATATGAAAATAGTGATGTTGATGCAATAAGATGGTAGATTCAAGCTAAAATGATAAGGATGCAAGTAGATGTGAATGGAAAATGAGTAGAGTAACAATGCATAAGGTGATGGATTCATATTCAATAGAGGAAGCCTCTATTTATAGGAAAGAAGGGTTGAAGAATGGGTAAATTTGGGAAATGTGGGACTAAGATGGGAATCAATAGCTTTGTGTCATTTGTCACAAGGCTAATGAAAGCCATGGGGATATGTGTGAGCACATTTTGGGAGAAGGGATGAGTTAAGGCATGTAGGTGAGAATGTAAGGGAATGTAAGAGAATTTAATGAATATGGTTGAGGGTGTAAGAGAATGTTGGTGAGGATGTAAGAGAGGTAAATTTCCTTGTAAGAGATAAGATGGCATGTAAGAGGTCATTTAAGGTCTTGTGTAAGAGAAAGGCAGATCTTGTAAGAGCATTAAAGACCTTTGTAAGAGACTTTAATATTAGGACAAGAAAGTCAAATAAGTGGAGTTATTGAAGGAATATTCCTTGAGAATATGCCTTTGTGAGGGAAAATAGGCTACTTAGTAATTAAAAGAAATGAATTTCATATGCAAATTGGTTAATAAACCATGGGTTTATTTAGCCAAGGTGAAGTTAAAGCTAGAGGATTGGGTAATGAGGATTAAGAGGTAGCTTAAGGTTAATTAATTTAGAATTAATTAATCTTAGGCAAAATTGGGGATTTATGAAATTTTTTTAAATAATTGGATTTATGAATTTTTTTTAAATAATTAGATTTATTTAATCAAATGAGAGGACATAGGGGTTTTAATTAAATAATTTGATTTATTTAATTAAATGGAATGAACATTAGTAAGATGCTAAATTAATCTAATAAATTTAATTATTTGATTAATAGGAGAAAGTGATGAATTTAATTAAACAATATAGATTATTTAATTAAATGGTTAGTCTGAAGTGATTTAAGAGGAAATGATGTTAATTAATCAGATTCAAATGTGTAATACCGATCATGACTATTTAAGTGTCTACATTCACAAATATTTCAACTTATATTTATACTGTCTTCAATCTAAAATTCATCCAAGGTTGTCCACACACCATTTGTATTAACAAATTCAAATTAGGTCGGTGCCAAAACATTCTATGGTGGAATTAGAATGAGGGCGACCCAAACACATACTTAATAAGGACCTAAATAAGTCCCAATACGCTTTGTGAGTAGTGTTTAACACAAGGTCAGCCAACACCCATGCAAAACACATAAAACAATTAAGCACACACATCCTTAACACAATCCAATCTCTCTGGATAACAAATTTTACTTGAACACGATCTTATCGGCTTATTCTTAGAATTATAAGTCTTGAAACCAAAATTCAGAGAAATCTAGAGCAACTACATTTCTCCCAGACCGTAGCCAAACATATTGAAAAGCATAGTACACATACTAGTGAAAATATCTCACATTGTACGATGATTCAAAAGCCTAAATTCTAGATATAGCAACTACCAACAATCATGAACAACATCTCATATCCTCACTAGCATAACAGCACATCCTGGAGCATACACTAAATACCTGCAAACCTTCTTTATTACAATTTTCTCAATATCCTCAACATATACAACCAAAAACCAACTTCCATGACATCAATGACAACAACAACAAGTTGACATCAATGACAACACCTTCACACTTGCAACATTAATTTGCACACCATTTTACTTACAAGTTGTTTCTCCTACATACACTTCTTGGTTTCACACAATTTTAGTGTACCTGTCTTGGCTCTCCCTTTTCAACGTTATGGGGGGGGGGGGGTTCTACTGTTGGTGCTAATGCTTCCTTGGTTTCACGTTGGAGTGATCTACCTATCTAGTTCTTGTTCCTATGTACTTTCAGATGCAATGTACATCAGTGACTAGTTACATACATTTCAGTGAGTTGGTTAGAGCATTTACCATATGGACATTCTTACATTCCTATTTTTGGAGGCAACCTTCCATTTTCATTTTATCAGAGACTACTAGGTATCTATATTTTTAACTTGCATCTTACATGTTGAGTAGTGTCATTTTGGTCACTCATATAGATTCATGTCTCATTTGTATCTTCGAATTCTAGATTTTCCTTTGTTTTCCATATGATTCAAGTACTATCGTTGGGGACACTCATGCAGATTATTGTCTCTCTCATGATTAGTGTTCTATAAACTATTTGGTACCTATATTTTTAACTTGCATCTTGCATATTGATTAGTGTCATTGGGGTCACTCATGTAGATTCATGTACCACCTATATATCTTTGACTTCCATATGTTTGCCTTTGTTTCGCATCTAATTCGAGTAGTGTTGTTGTGGGAACTCATACAAATTATTGTCATCTTGATCCTGATATTTGTATCTTTGATTTCTAGATGTTTTCTTGTTTTCCATTTGATTCAAGTAGTGTCATTGGGGAACTCATGCATATTTTTGTTATCTTGATCTTGATCATCATTTGTTTCAGAGGAGGTTCTTCATTTTAGCACCATATCAGTCATCTTTTGACAACAAACTACAACTTTTTCATGCTTCAACGATGTTCTACATGTTCCTCGTCTTTTTTGGGACATTGTTTTGGTTGGAGCCTTCTTAGACCTTCACACCTTGTTTGGAGGATTTTTTTAGTTCTTCATTCACCTTTCTCTCTTTTGGAGAGGATTTTTCTCCCATTTTGGTTTTCTCCTTTTTTCAATTATGGGAGATCTTTTGTTTGTACATTGGTACCTCACCAGGCCTTATTTATTGAGACCCATCATGTATTCTTTTGGGGGTTTTTAGCTACTCCCTAACTTCATCTTAAGGGGGGTGTTAGAGTAATCATGAATTAGCTAATAATTAATTAATTTTTAATTGATTATTAGTCTAATTTATTCTCATGCACTTAAGCTAAACTTAGGAGTTCTTTATTAAGCTAACTAAGTGTTTTTCTATGTTAATTAAAGTTCAAAGGGTGTTGCCACAACAGTGTGTCTCACTTTTGCTACATGTTGATTTTTTCCTAAAATCACATTTTTTAGAAAAACTAATGATTTTAGCCTTGAAAGGTTCCATCTAAAGGGTTTTAATTGAAGAGGGGTAGATAAGACCCCCTTATATCAAAACCCCTTGGATAGAACCCCTCTAGTATTAAATCATACCTGCAATGGAGTCTCTTTCACACCTATCAAAAAGATGACAAAAAAACATGTTTACTTTACCTTTTGAAGGATTAAATAATGTCATTTAGAAATGATCTTTTGCAATATTGTGGCCCTCAAAACGATATTTCCAATAAGTATAGTTTTGATATTTTTTATTTAATATTGTATTTAATTTTCAATTTTTACTAAACATAGGTTTTTCTCTGAACATCAAGATCCTCATTCTACAGAGGTGGAAAGATAGTAAAAAATTGTAAAAAAAATTTGAAAAATACCCTTTCCCTAGGTATTGATGTCCTTGTTTCACTAAAAAAAGAAAAATTGGATTTTGATATATACACAACAAGTTAGGTTGTATGACACACACACATGTCCAAATTATAATTTTTGATTAGGGGAAAAATAGGTTTTGATGGGACTTGAAACCCATTACATAACGGTTTTGAAGGGACCCACAACCCTATCCAAGAAATTCATGTTGCATCAAAGATAAAACATATACCATCAACAGCATCACTAAGAATAAAGAAGGACAACACAGGCTGCACAAAGGAGAATTAGGGGCCAAAAGCCCTTAACCAAATACAAATAGGTTTTACTTGGGACCTTAAATCCTCAACCAGGTTTTTCAGGGACCTTGAACCTAAGAGAGATCCATCATGGGGTTTTGGCAAGGACCTCAAACCCAAAAACACAGATGACTGAAAAGAAAAAGCATTCTTATAGCACCATCCAAATTGAAAAACCATCCCACAATCCACCTCCAAAGGAAAGTGCTACCCTTTATAGGGGAGGAAGACATGAGAGCTTAAACCACCAAAGCAACCCAACTCCTGATCATACTAGCTCCACCTCAAGAGGAGTCGAATCCACATCAACGGGACAAAGCAATGAAGAAGAGGACTTTCCAATGGACCAACAACAAATAACTCCACCTCAAAAGGAGCGAGCTCTACCTCAACAAGAGCAAACTTCACCTCTAGAGAAGCAACCATCTTTAGATTCCAGACAAAAACCACTCCAGTAGGACAAGCAATCATAACAACCTTAAGCTTTAGAAGAGATGGTAACAAGAAACCAGACTTAAAGATCAAGTCAACCCACAACAAAGAGAGCATACACTCTAGAGCCAACAAAATAAACAGCTTCAAAGGCATCAACCATGTCGAGAAAAAAAGAGTTCCCCCAAAAAATCTCAACATCAACATACTCTAATCGGGAAACCACATAAAAAACTTAAACACAACCTCCACCAAGAAAAGAGGAGCAGCAGAAGAAACCCCACAAAGGTTCCAAACCAGCCCAGAGAACTCCATCCCCTATAAGAACAAAAACAACAGAGAAACCCAACAGGGGCACAACCCCGAACAAAGAGAAGCCCCTTTAACGCAGGACGACATCTTCCCTAGCCAGAGGAACAACAAATAAAGCAGCGTTTTCAAGAAAAACATGAGAAGCAACCCAAACAATGAAGAGTGCTCAAGCCAAGCACCAATAGAGGACCCAGAGTCCAACTAGAAAAAAAAAAGCCTCTACAGAAGCCCCAACAACACCAGCCCTGCAAGAAGAACCAACACAAGCCAGCCCAAAAAAGACAGGACTGCACCTCCGCCAACAGCAAACCCTTGAGGCCCAACAACAAAGGGAGGTCAAGACCATGGGGAAAACCAACCCTAAGAGGAAAAATAAGAACATGACCCAGAGCCCTCCGCCAGCAGGAACCCACAACCAAAGTGAGCAGTAACCAGACGGGAGATCCAAAGCAACCCGTAGCCAGGAAAGCACAAAGAAGCAAGAGGGGACCAAGATGAAAGGATCCAAAGGATGGACCATCATGAGAAGAACACAAGCCACCCTAACATGTCGGTCAAATCTAGAAAAAGGCCAAACCAAAGGCAAAGCAACCACCAAGACCCCAAAGAAACAAGGAACTCTCCAGCTACAATAGAAATAATGAGATCCCCAACAAACCACAACAGGAAGCCAACGCAAACCAGGAGAAACCACATAATCCAAGGCTCCCCACATTGAAGGGAAGAAGAGAATCCTCCCAAAAAGAATCCAATCAGTTGAGCAGGAACCCAGCAACAACTCTGACACAAGTCGAATGCAAACAAGGAGATGTAGGAAAATAAAGAAGGCAGTGCCAACATAAGCAATTCCCATGCACCCACCAATAGTAGACACCTTCCAAGCAGTGTCCAAAAAGTCGCATCCTTCGGCTGCAAAAACCCACCATGCATTGTCCTCATCATCTGCGTCACCTTCCCCACCATTTCAATTCAAACTTCCGGTAGTGCTCCCACTTTTGCTCTCCATTTTATAGTTATAGTGACATAAAAATTAATTAAAAAAAATACATATAACAAAAAATTATGAAAAAATATCCTTTCCCTAGATATTGATGTTGAGAATCTATATTTCAAAATTATAATTTTATCCTTTATAGAAAAAAAGTTATGTTGTACGATACAGACGTTACTTTCTGAAAATGTTATTTTTTTTTAAAACTAGTTATTAAAGGAGATGTTGAAAGATTCATGATTTATTTCAAAAATAAATATACATATATAGAATCTACACACAAATTGCGACAAATCACTAATTCACATCATCTTTAAATTCTTAACGGTTTAGCTGCTATAGGTCTCAGAAGATGAAGATTCAGTTAAAAATATTGATGTAAATGTTCATCTTGGGTAAAAAGTGGAACACAGTATTGTGATTTCACCCGTGAGCTACTATTAGATCATTTTGTCTCATCGCATGTGATGTTGACACTTATACTGATCTAATCCCTTTACCATTTAGGGTTGATCCTATATAGCACTCAACCCTCATTGTATTATCACACTGGATATTTTCTCTCAAACTCTCAACCTTTGAGGACTTTTTTTTTCCTTCAAGATTCTTGAGGTTCTTCTGTAGCTTTTTCTTGTTGAGGAATATTGCTCATATTGTTTGCAAATCTCCTGTGCGGAAGGTGTCTTTTTTCATTGTTTGATCTTGTGGCTCATGTTTTTCACAATTCTAACACTTGTTTGGTTCCTTGACTATGATTACTCATCTATGAATTTGTGTGAAAAATTAGATCTAGAGTTGATTTGGTGTTTGAGTCATGAGAGAGCTACAAGTTTTTTTTTTTGTTATCTTCATTTGCAGGTTACTAATCTAAGGATATCATGTTCTAATACTAAATTAAAGGAAGCAAGGTGTTTGTAAATTCTTCCTAAGCTAATTTTTAAGAGATTATTGTGTAAATTTTAGATCTTTATAAGTACATAAAGAAGAAACACATATATAACATAAATAAAATTAGACCACAACACAAGTGTACATGTGGAAAACCCTTTTAGGAGAAAGTTTCCACATTCTAAAGCATGAACCAATTATATTATTATCAATAAAGGTTATGATACAATTGAAGGGACACACCCTTATGGAAACATCACTAACATACAATTTTGGAGACATTCCAGTAGCATAACAATGTCTATAAATAAACAATCAAAATATCCATCTTAATTTCCCAATAAGTAGAATAATTAATTGTTAAAACCATCAAATGGTAATATAAAAAAATATGAGCTAAAACCACCCAAGAATACGGCAACCAAATACCTAGCTAGAAAACTAACACCCAAATATCAAGATGAGTTCACAAGTTAAAATTAAAATATTCCTTTCACCTATTATTAGTACATCATAATCTACTCAACAACTCAAGAATTCCATTTTGACTTCATTATCTCCATATAAAGATGATTTATGATGTGTCATAACATGTTTCACAATTTGGTCAACAAGTGTAACTCCCTCTTATAAATCCTTTTTGTGTCTTAATTTTTTTTATATTTCCAATGTAGGAGGCCCAATTTTTTGAGGCCATAAATTTTGATTCATAACACATTTGGGGAATTTTTTAACAAAAATTTAGATCTCAAAAATATCTAGACAACATGGAAGTGACTCCAAACAACCCAATTCACAAGAATAAATTCTATAGATTGTTTTCTATTTTATAGTCTAAAAATTGCAATGTTTAAATACTTAATATTAGGAGCAAAGTTGAGACACCTTTACTAAAACTTTGACCATATCTTCATCCTCTTTGAGATCTCATAAAACTATAAACATTGATGCTATATCAAAATTCACATGATACATGGGATTAGTTGATAGAAAATCTTCCCCTAAAATCATTTGGATGAAATGAATAATAATGCAAGATTTCATCTTGAACACCTCTCAACATGAAATCTCAAATGACCATTAAAAATATTTTTTTTTTCACCAATCTCATATTTGAATCCAAAACTCAAAGATTGTTTTATATTTCTAGAAAAAATAATTGTGAAGTAAGATTTTTTTTGTGATTGACATGAATTTAATGCCACCTTCAATTATTATCAAGAATTAATTCCAATTGTGTCGCATTACTTGGCTCATCATAATTTCATATGGTTCCATATTTTTTACATGCTTCATAAGAAACTATTTAATCAAACATGATTCATGTGTCTTGCCAAATATTTCCTACCCTTAGCCTTACTGAGTGAATAGTAATCCTTGATCCATTTTTTATTATAATTGTAAGGTGGACTCAAAGTTATTCCAATTATTAGCTTGCTTTCCAAAATACATTTAGAATCCTTACCAATTGCATAGTTTTCCATTCCATTTAGTTACCACAAAGAATAATAGGAACACAAATTTATTACAACACCAAATAACCTTCCATAAACAAGAGAGAAGAAACAAAAAAAATTATATTTCCAAATAATAATATAAGCATACAACTGGGTGCAAAATCCAAAATGTTGTAATGTACAAATAAAGCCTCGATTATAAAGGAAATTTGAGAGATAAGACAAAATATCATTATAAAAATTCTCATAATCATATGGTGTGAGGTATAAAAAAAATGTTTAAGTGTTCCCTAAAAGTGCTCTATGTAAGATAAAAACCCTAGGTGTGAAAAGGTCCTAGAAATGAAATAGTTAGGTGCTAAACCCTATTCACACAAATACCCCACTTAAGTTAAATTTAGGGAGGAACAAATGAATACAAAAATGCAAAGAGACGTTCCAAAAACAAGCCCTAATAAGGTATCAATGTAAAAAAAATCTCACAAATAGAGAAAGGGAGAAAAATCAAAGAAACAAATCCTCTCCAAATGAGAGAAAATGAAAAGTGAAAGAAGGGGGACTCAATAAAACCTCACAAGGACAACTTCCTTCACTTGAAGCATCAATCATAACTAAAGACATCAAGATAATGTGAAAGGCTTAGTGAAGATGTTCACAACCTTCTCTTTAGTAGGCAAGTACTCAAAATTGAGAACTCATTCTCTAATATTGTTGTGCCACTCTCTGCTAGGGTTTTGTGTTTTTTGTAGTCACCCTTGGCCCCTCTTGCATCATACTGCGCATCATGCGCAAGAATCCCCTCTTTTCTTGTGTGTACGGCCGCATTTACTATGCATTTTTTGTTTTAATATTCCTTCAACCAGCTCTAACCCAACAGTTATTGATGGTGTTAGTGGTTCGACGACATTAATCAATGGCTCCTCCTCTGAACAAATGTCCCCAAAATTTTTTTCTAAAATTCTTTCACGGGGTAAGTGCTCTGATTCACCAACTAATGTGGTTTTTCCTTTACCAAATTTTGATACTGCTTGTCAATGGCTTGAGAAATACACCCTTGTTGGCTATTTTGTTGGGAGAACTCCCCCTAAAAGTTTGCTTAAAGAATGGGTTAACAAAGCTTGGGTCCCTCATGGGGTCCGCCTTGATATGGTCCAAAATTTAACCAAGGGTTTCTTTTTGTTCTGCTTTGCGAAGGTCAATCATGTGGAAGCTATCTTAGCCCATGGGCTCTGGTATGCCCGGTCTTCTTTGTTAGTTTTCCAGGCATGGACCCGTGATTTTGCTATCTCAGACGACACCAAGTTGCGGGTCCCGATCTGGATTGAATTCCCTGGACTACACTTGCCTTATGTGCCTTTTTTTAATAGTATAGCTTCCTCATTGGGGAGGGTTATTTGCATTGATCTAGATAGGTTCTTTCAGGCCCGACCCTAGAAGAGGGTTTGTGTGGAAGTGGACCTATCCAAAGATTTGAAAGACTCCATTGATATCCAAATTGGAGCTCTTCGCCACACCCAAAAGGTCACATATTTTAATCTACCCAACACGTGCTATAAGTGTTAGTCAGCGGACCACAAGATTAAGAATTTCCCTTTTACAGTGCCTCGTACACCTCCACCATGAGATGCTGAAAAGCCTCGTTCGGTGGCTGCATTTACTGCCAAACCTGATGCAAAATGGACTACGGTTACAAACCGAAAGAATAAGTCCATTGGTTCTGGGTCGGGTCTCGTGACCTCTAAGCCAGCGAAAGATGTTTCAAACCCTTCTGTGAAAGGGAAAGAAGCTCCGATTGGAGCTTATTATGCTTCACAACAGCCTAGGCAAAAGGCTATGCCTTGCCCAGCTGCTGTCATGTTAACACAACCGAATGTTTCTTCTCCTGTAATGGGAGCTCAAAGGCGATCTCGCAGCCCTTCCCCTCCTAGGGAAGAAGGGAAATATGTTCATGAAAAGTGAAGGATGTCCTCTTCTTCCATCTAGATTGGATCAATTCTGCCAAAATTTTTGTAGAATCATTTCTCTTCTCTGAATGAAGAGGAATCAGGTTTCGAAAACATGGAGGAGTTTCACTCACGAAGTTCCTCTCATGGAATGTTCGAGGTCTGACAGACCTCTCCAGAAAGTATTTTGTCAGGGATACCTTGTGTAAGTACTCTAGTATTGAAGTGCTTTGTCTCCAAGAAGTTAAAATTTCTGGTTTTTTGCTTGTTGTGCCTTGTCGCTCTATTTGACCAACCAGTAAAATGTTTTGTACTACTCATGATGTTGGGCGTGGCATAGCTGTCACCCTTTTGGCCCCACAGTGGCACTCTTCTGTGGTCGACCACAGGTTTGATCCCACTTAGTGGCTCATCTGGATCCTTCTCAACATTAATAATCATTCCTTTGGGATTATTAATGTTTATGCTTCTAATGATGTTGTGGAGCACTCTTTACTTTGGCGTTGGATTGTTGATTCTTTACCAGTTGCTACCTGGTTACTATGTGGGGACTTCAATATGGTAGAAATGGCATCTGACAAAGATGAAACTTTTCCATTCAAATGGATAGCTGGGGAAAGGGAGGCATGGTTTTACATGCGCAATAAATTGGGGCTTTTTGATCCCAATATTGGCCGCCACCATTCTCATTCTCTTTGGCACACTTGGTGTAATTACAAAGCCAATTCTGACAGAAGATTTAATCGCCTTGATCATGCCATGATCTTGGCGCAATCTTTTTTCTTTTTTGACAGCTCCTCTCTCCTAGTTAAGCCGTTAGTGGATGTGACCTTGCCAGACCACTTCCCCATTTCTTTTTGCATTGAATGGGAGACTCGACAGCCTCGTACATGTAAAACTCAATTTTTTTTAAACATGTCTTTACTCTACCACAAGCCTACCCTGGCCCACATTCACAAAGTCTAGAATTTGGAGTGCAGACCAGCTCATCATACAGGTTGTATTTCTTGGCGGAATGAGGCTATCATTCACACGGCTAGATTTTTGCGCATTTATGGGCGCCAGCTGACTATTTTTTGCCGGCGGTCTTATGAGGCTACCACCACTGACCTTCGTGCTACTACTGAGGCTTTGGCGGCCAACCCCTTTTCTCCATCATTGCAAGTCAGGGTGGCAGAATTAAGGCACAAGAAATAAATTGCTGACAGCTATGCTGCTAGAGGTGCGCAAATCAAAGCTCGGTTACATTGGCTAAAAGTTGGTGATTATGCCTCCAAAGAGTTTTTTTTTGGCTCTACGTGCCAAGCACTCATCCTCGGGCATTAAAAAAATAAAAGATGGTGTTCAGGTGTTTTCTGAGCTGCCAGATATTCTCCAGGCTTTTGTGCATCATTATGAGCAAGTCTTCACTGCACAAGAATTCACGTTTGTGCTACAACAAGCCCTTTAGGATTGTCTTGCTGTTGTGCCAAATAAGCTTTCTTCAACTCAGAATTTTTTTTGTGATCAACTATTATCAATTGATGATCTCAAAGAAGCTATCTATTCCATGGCTGATGACAAAGTCCCGAGAATTGATGGGTTCCCTTGTGAATTCTACAAAGCCATGTGGGACTATAATGGGCACGATCTACATCAAGTTTACTTAGAAGCTTTTCATTCTAACTCTCTAGGTAACTTAATTAATAAAAGTAACATAAAATTCATACCTAAGCCGGGTGACCCAAAAGACATTTGCAACTGGAGACCTATCACGCTTCTTAATGTCTCCTACAAGCTTATCACTAAAGCTTTGGCTCTTAAAATCCGCCATCTTCTACCTCAGATTGTGCGCTAGGAACAAATTGGGTTTATCAAATCCAAATTTATTTTGGATAATATTATTGTTGTTTAGGAAGGCATGGAATGGGCCAAATATTGAAACGAGAAAGTTGTGTTCATTAAAATTGACTTTGTCAAGGCCTATGACCGCATTGAATGGCCGTTTATTCTTGCTATGCTGCAAGCTTTGGGTTTTGGGCCCAATTTCATTCAATTTGTTTGAATGATCTTTGCAGATGCCTCAGCTTGTATCACCATCAATGGCCATCAATCCTCTACCTTTGGACTCTTTCGTTCCATTCAGAAAGGGTGCCCGCTAGCCCCCTCTTTGTATGTGCTTACAGCTGAGGGTTTTGGTTACCTCTTGGCCAACGCGGTTTCCCAGCAGTGGGTCAAGGGCATTTCTCTACCCAACTCTCAGGCTCAACTTGTTAATGGCCATTTTGTTGATGACTCATTCCTCACCCTTCTGGAGGAAGAAGACTCTATTGCGATAGCTCTTGAGTGTCTTAATACCTTATGTCTTGCTTTCGGCTTTGCCATCTAATGGCATAAAACTTTGTGTTACCAAAAGTCTATCTTGCCCTCTCTGCCTTGGTTGCAACAGTATGGATGAAAGTGGATTGGGCCTGGAGAAATTTTTTAGCTTTTGGGCATTCCCTTTGCCTTTTAAGCATCACCGGCTGAGCTTTGGCAAGCCATGCTCTCCAGAGTTGAGCAGAAACTTGCTTATTGGGTTACCAAGCCCCTCTCTTTGGCAGGGAAATTCTAGGTGTGTTCCAAAATTCTGGCGGCCACCCATGTTTATTATTCTTCTTATTGGGCCCCCTCCAAAGCTACCTATGACAAGCTTGAGAAATTGCTTCGAGACTTTCTCTAGGCCTCCTCTGAGTCTCACCAAGGGTTTCATTGTGTGGCTTGAGAATTCTGCTGCCTTCCCAGAGACTCGAGAGGTCTCGGGTTGTTGTCTACTCAACAGCAAGGGACTGCTCTGTGTGTCAAATGGATTATTCATGCCCTTACTAGGGACGAGGCCTGGAAAATTCTTCTTAGGTATAGTATTTTATCTGGCTTCCCTGTCCATAGACCTGCCTAGAAGGGGATTGGCTTTCAAACCCTTCTGGTCATGGAAGAACCAGTCTAGATTGTTGGGACATTTGTGGCCAAAATTATCTGGTGGGCCTGGGAAGCTATCAAACCCTGGCTCCATTAGGCTAGCTCTAGTTTTCAAGATGGGATTTCTCTCAACCAACACAATATTTGGTGGTCGCCTCTTTTTGCTTGCAATGGTCAGTCGTTGGCTAAGTCACCTGGGCTTAAGGTGCTCAGAGTTCACAAAAAGGGTATCCAGACCCTACAATAGATATTTCATAGACCCACCAAGCGTATTATGTCATGGGAAGCTTTTTGTGCCCAGTACAGACTTCATAACTAGGATTGTGCTACTTACGATGGTCTGGTGAATGCTATTCCTACTGAAATGCTTCATAAGGTTGGAATTTGTGGGACCAAACCTTAGTGGAAAGACTGGAAGTGGTATCCATACACCCCTTTCAAGAACTACAAGCCTCGGCTTGGTTACAAGTGGCTCTCACCACATTTTCCTATGATTCAGAGTTTGAACTAGAGGTGGCTTCTTCAATCTTTCACTCATGTCTAGCATTAAAGATTTGTTGCCACTTGGTCTGCAAGTGTTGAGCCGAAACTTGCCCACTTTGCTTGGTGTATTCTTTTCCAAGGCTTGCCTGTGGGTTCTCGGCTGGTTCACCTGGGGGTCCAAGACCCTCGATGCCCTTTTTGTGGGCAAGCTAAGAATTTTAAGCATCTTTTCTGGTTTTGTCCCAGAGCCCAACAACTTTAGACTTGGATTCATGACTTTTTTCTGCCCTTTAGGCCAAAACCTTTCTCCTGGCATATGGTGTTGCTAGGAGATTCTCCCAGGTTTTCTGCAAAATTCACCTAGCTTTGGCACACTTTCAGGGTGGAAGTTCTCTTCAATATTTGGAAAGATAGAAATGCTTGAATTTTTTCACATTCTCAAATGGATATTCATGTATCTTTATATGCTAGAGCTATGATTTGCTCTAATGTGCTTTTACAGGTTCAAGTGCAAGCTAACAAAGTTGCACTTGAGGTTGCTCATCTTCAAGTTCTCCTGGATCACTGGGGTAATACCCCTTGTACTGTTGATTGGGTCCCCGCTTCGTCCACCTCTTCCCATGGTCGGTCGCCCTCCAGGGGTCGGCAGCGAAGTGGCTCTGCGTTTCCCCGTTCCCAGCCCCCGCCTCGACGGGATTCTCACACTCCTCAGTGAAACTGTTATCCTCCGCCACAAGCTAGCCAGGGGTGGCCTTTTGGCGATGCTTTGAGGAGCGACGGTGGTGGTTCTGGGTGGCCCTCTGATGACCCTCCTACTTCTAGCTCTGGTTGGCCAGCCACTAGTAAAAAATTTTCGCATCTGGCGCTTGCAATCTCACCCCGCTGCGAGGAAGAAGATAAAGAGAAAAAATATGTTGATGATGGTTGGGGTCCTCCTCCTAACTTCACTCCAGACCCCGCTGATGTATGGGGGAAAATTTTGAATGACAGAGACCCTCCTGGCTCTGTTGGCACTACTCTAGCCGCTTAATGGCCTTTTTATTTACTTTGTAATTTTGGACTTCTAGGCTTAGCCCATGTGATCTGTTGCTTTTTCTGGGCACTGCCCATTTGACTCTCAAGATGTGCCTTTTTACCACCCACCCTTTTTTTGTGAATATGTATCTTTATATTTGAATTAATATAGATAGCTGCCTATTCATCAAAAAAAAATTAAGAACTCTATCCTAGATGAGATCCTTGATAAAGTGCACATGGATTTCAATGTGCTTACTCCATTGGTACTGCATTGAGTTGCATCAAATGTGAATGAAATTTTAATTATTGCACCAAAGTAGTGGGATGATTAGGATAAAACCTAAACTTGGTCATCAATTTTTAAAGCCAAAGAATCACATAGTTTCCCTTACAACTTAATACTCATCATATATAAATGGTACTAAAATAATTATCCACTTCTTAAAATACCATACAACTATTCCATAATCAAGGGAAAAAACTAGAAGTGGACTTTTGATCATCAACATCACTAGCCTAGTCAAAGTTGGTGAAGCCTCCAATTTGAGAAGCTCTTGATGTATAGTGAATGTTAAAATGTAAGTGGCATGCATATACCTCGAGATACATTTTGACTTTATGAGGCTCCTAAGAGAAACATGAGACAATTCCAACTACAAAAGAAATATAAGGGTGACTATGTGTCAAATACAAAACACTACCAATCAACTAATATAAAGTATCATAAACTTAGTAGTGTAACTAGTAGATAGTACAAAACCTAACAAATAGTTTAAAATAGTAGTGTTGTGTTGTTTTAGATGATAATATTCCTAGTAATATTAGCAAAATTTTCAAGGAGGAAAAATATAAATAAGTGTTTCAAATGAAGAAGACAGGTTTCACAATTTGGGTCTGAGGAGGTCAAATAGGATTATGGCTATTATAACTCCTACCCGAATTGTCAATATCAACATATGGGATTTAAGTGATTCCAATTATAAGGACTATATTGATAGTATTTCTACTGGTGAGAGGGAGAATTCATAAGATTTTTGTTTAGAGAAAGCCATGTATGGAGAGATTGCTATGAAGTTGATTGGTCCAAGTATTTTTGAAGAAATGAATAAACCCTACATTAACAATGATTTCATTGAGAATCTAATGATCCTTTGAAGGAGTTAAGGTATAACATTAAGAAGATCCCCTATTCCCTATATGATTCTAATGATAAAATCATGGCTTCCCTATAAGATATAATGACCACTCTCGAAGATAAGAATTCAATCACTTTCAATGCAAAGGTTCTACTCAAGTCTACCACAACACATGTTCCTTCAATTTGGCAAGAAAGAAACTATGAAAAGTCTTGGTGAGAATTCTAACAAAATCCCCAAATAGGAAAAAATTAAAAATAAGAAGACCAATAGAGAAGAGATGTACAATTTGCTATTTGATGAGTAGGGGAAGGTCTTCACCCACCAAAGTAAGTCTTAGTTTTTTGTTGTATGGTCTAGTGTTATTTTTGGTTGTTTCGTTGTGGTCTCTACTATTAATTCCTTGTGTGGGAATTGTTTTTCTTAGCCTTTGGGATCATTATTTAGTAGGGTTGAGGCCTCCATTTTCCTATTTTATCTAATAAAAATAGGGCATATTTAATAATCCCTCTCAAAACATCTAGAAATCCATATATAATAAGAAACAAATCTCATTCTAAATGACAATATATAATGCATTAAATTGCTATCACACTTATCAAGTTCTTGTTACATTCGCACTAACAAAAGTGGTGAGAAAAAACCATAAAATAAGAACTTTTCACTCTTCTATGCTTAGAAATCTTCTTAAATATCTACAACTATTTAAGGAGATATCCAATTAAAAAAATATTATAAACTAGCTACCTCTTCATGATTTACAAAATGGGCTACTCTAAAGTTGATCGAATATGCATGGATTGAAATCCTAGATCTTTCTCAACATTATAGTCATATGAAAATAGAGAAATGATTGGCCTTTATTTTGGAAAATAAAATAGTATACATAACACTTTGTTTGGTCATTGAATCAATTAGGAAGTCAGCCTAGGATCAATGCCATTAATGCTGCAGGTGGAGCAAGATGGGATCCTAAAGAATTTGTTGAAATGGTAGCCTAGAGCTCACATGAAAATCATTTGCTTTAGAAATAAAACCACCACAACTAAGGTGGTATGGTATTCTTTGTAAAGCATTTGAAATGTATTTGAATTCATGCCCTTAAGATAGATACCTATTTCTAAGTGAGAAAACCCTTGTGGAGTAGTAGAAGCATCAAATTTGGTCATTAGTGGTGACCTAAGATGTGCAAGGAGGCAGGTTGGAATAAACAATGAAAAATGTGGGAGTTTTAGAGTTTCAAGGATCAAGGATACCAAATAACAAATACCTTTGAACGAGAGTCAAGGAATGGTAGTAACAAAGAATTAATCCCTAAAGGCATGCAAACAAGGATAAATGCAAACTAGTGATCCTAATGAGATGCACCATGAAAATATATGTTATAAGTATGGATTCACATATCAAGTCATGATTTCAAATTTAGATGTCTCAACATTTTAATAAATTTTAAAAATTTGAAATTTGAAAATATAAAAATTTAATATTTAAAATTTGAACTTAATGATTAAATATTAAATTACTTTGATTAATTTAAAATTAACTTTTTTCTAAATCAAAATCAAAATTCAAATAATTAAGTTATCAAATTTAATTTAAATTTAAAGGTTAGAAGACTAATATTTTAATTATTTTATCATTATGTTATGGAAGTTCTCCAAACCATAAATGCAAAATTTTCTCAATTCATGGAATGCACTGTGCAGTTGTAAACCAGAGAAGTTTTCCAATTCCCAACACATTGTGTAGTTGCAAGTTAGAATTTTCTAAATTCTTGGAAGTGGTTGTTGCAAGTAACTAAATTATTTTGGATTCCTGAGGGCCACAGTCACACATGCTTAAGTAACTCCTGTCCCCATAACCTAAAATGCATGGAATTTAAGGAAATTATATGATGTGCATCTATGGAATTTAAGGACCAGTAGGACACAACTTTGGCAGATGAAAAGACAAAATTTTCAATCTGTGCAAACGTTCTCCATGCTTACACTAAATTAATAGTTGTGAATCATTAATTACTTAAAGAAATGTTAGTTGTTTGGTAGAATGCCATGAAGGGATGTGAAGCCAAACTTCCTAACCTTTGACAGCGTTCTTCATACCTGTAATAAAATGGATTGCAGTTTGTTTGAATGTGAAGAGGCCGAATCACATGGTGTGTAATCTATTTGACTAAATGCCTCAAAGGAGTGTGATGTCATGGAATACCATGGTTGCTTAAAGCCAAATTTCCTCAACCTTTGCTAGCATCCTCCCAACCCACACCCAAATGAGAGATTTGGGTCATGGTATGGACATCTATCAAAGTGGGGCTTTGTCAGATATTATGGTTTTAAGTGGATATGTATCAAAAAAGTGGAATCACAGGAGGTCTCACAACTATTTGATAAAAAGTGTTGCTCTACTTGTTGGGGTGTAGGCAAGGAAGTTCCAACTGTCTGAATTGATTACAAGGGAACTATTTATATTTCACCAAATGAGCTAAGAGCAATATTTTGCATGATAGATAAAGACAAATAGGAGCTTCTTCCTCAAATGCCAAGACAAACCATCTTACCCTCACTGAGGTGCAATCAAATTTTCTGGGATGTAGGTCCTTTATTCTGTCATAGGGAACATTATTAGATATTTTATATGTTTAAACCTGATTCACTGATTGTCATCCAAGAAAGGAATTACTGAGTGTGACTACTATTAAAATTTAATAGGATTTAAAATGTCATTTAAGGTCATGGTCTCTTGGCAATTTGGCAATTAATTAAATTTCCTCAAAATAAATTTGCCAGGGATGTGTCCTGATATTATTCAGAAAATCAAGGATGGAAGCTTGGATGTCATCAACACTTATGTGTTTTGGAAAGTTTGGGAGCCCATGTAATATCAGTACAACTTTGGGGGAAGGTTTGATCTGGTAAAGTTCATAAAATATCTCAACGTGCTGGACTCTATGCTTATCTTCACATCAGTCCCTACGTGTGCAGAATGGAATTATTGCTGTCTCCCAATTTGATTGCACTTCTTGGAATTCAGTTCTGAATGGACAACAGTACCTTCAAGCCTAAGATGGAATGTTTCATTAAAAAAATTATGGACATGATGAAGTAGGAACAACTCTCTTCTTACCAAGGGGGCCTATTATCTCATCTCAAATAGGAAATGACCATGGCAACACTGCTGGACCATATGGAGAATGATATTGCTCCTTGAAGTGTGAGTTGTCATACAAAACTGAGTGATTTTTTGATACATTCGACGTAAGAATCACTAGACCAGTGAAATTGAGAGATGTCAATGGTAGGGACAAAGATTTGTCCTTACATTAGTGGACGTATCAGATTGGATTGAAAGGTGAATAATTACAGTTTTATATGGGTAAGATCGCTGCAACATAGACTTCAACACTAGATCTTCCTCGAAACCTACATTGCTCTTGCAAGTTGTCATATAGATTCTTATGACTATACAGGAGTTTATGGTTTTGAAGAATGTGTGGTCAACCATTTCAAAAATCTTATTATGTTCCTCATTTTTGGGCTCAACCAACTAAGTCTAGGAATGTACTTGTGTTCTTTAAAAAGTGGGTAGAGATCCTACTCAAATCTTATTCATGATGAGGATCGTAAAAAAATTAAGTTCTCATATATCAAAGACACATCTTTTACCCATGAATTTGTGGCAATTAAGTGCAAAAAATCTCGGAAAAAGAGAGATCAAATGAATATCAAGATCTACTCATATTGGAATCTTATGTTATTGAAGATGGTAGTTTATCTATTACTCTATTTGAGAGGATGAATTTTATAAGTGTTTGGGTGGAAAAAGGAAATCTAGACTACTAAGTAAATTAACTCGGATCAGTTTTTTTCCTACGAAACATTGGAACACAAACCAATGAAGGTGTATGCTTAGCTAACATCCTCAAAGGAGAGCCAAACTTCTTGGGTTATGTTCCTTTGTTGTGAAAAGAACAAATTGATAAAAATGTGATTTAGTTAACCAATGAGACACAAACCCTAATCTAATTAAACGAATAATTGTGCAAACATATATAACAATTTATAGAAAATTAGCATAGATCTTAAAAGAGGTGATAGAGGGGAACCTATCAACAAAAACTAGAGGTTACTATCCATGACGCAAGCATGTCACATGGATGAAAGCATGTCGTGTTGGGGTCCTAAGTGTACTGTATGACCTTGGTGACTATTTGGAAATTTCTATAATGACCTCCTCTTTTAACTTCTACAATTTTTTATCTCAGATTTGAACTTGCACAAACACAAAGGAGAAAAAGGGGTTGTGGCTATATAGGAGTTTGCCTCAGTCAAAGCCTTGTTTTGGTATTCATACCTCTACAAATAGCCAAATTGATAGAAAGCAATAATGTGTGCTTTGAATCTTAAGTGTGTCTAAGATTGTGATGAGCAGTGACAAACAAAATGACAATCAAAACCCTACTCAAATGTGTTTGAGTGGATTTCTATATTCCTCAAACAAGATAATGCAAGATTCAACCCAAGGGAAATGTTATGCTCCAGGGGAATAAATCACAATAAGTCACTTCACCTCAATAAAGCAAGGTGGTCAAAGCTTAAATGTGAGAACCAACTGGAATCATACCCAATTGTGATGAAGAGGTACAAGTGAGCAATCCCAACAATTCTACAACACTCATGGAGCTTCAACCAAGGTAGCATGAGAAAATAGAATATGTCTTGTTCACAATTACAAAGTTGGATATTCATTTTGGTAGGGCTTCTCCGTAGTAGTTATCATATTCTTTGTTTGACAAACTTTATGTTTTTATAGGGAGCAAGAGAGTGACCTCGGGTGTAGGCCGATATGTCAAAATTTGAATTTAAGAAATGTTTTTGTAAACTAATATCAAAATCAAGGTCATGTCACTCAAGAGGTTGACCCTTACATGTGTCCTATTTTTGTGCAAATTGATGGGATGCTAGTGTGTCATGCTAGTTTCCATGCACCACACGCACATCCAAGCAAGAACTAGTAAAAGGTCCCCTGACTTAGGACTCAACTCCAATTTTGGCATTGAACAAAGTTTTGGGACATAGAATCATCAGTAAGGTTTTAGGGCAGCATCTAACATATCTCTTTAGTTGGAGGTAAGGCCAAGGCAAGAAATGGTCCTAAAATGGACTAGGTAGTGGACACTAAAGCAAGTTCCAAACAGAGCATGAAATTATGATTGCACCATCAAGGAGCAAAATTTACGATGTACATTTATCCCCCATTTTAGTGAGTATATGACACTACATGCATATGCAAGCTAAAGTTCAAGAAAGTAAATATTGAAATAATAATAATGTAAAGAATATCAAAAAACACATTACCAAGCAAGAGAACGAAGCCCCCAATATAGGAACCTACAATGACACGTTGTTAGAAACCGCATCCTACAAAACCTCTTTGTTAGAAAACCAAAATCATCTTGGAAGAAAAAATGTGTTAGTCCAAAAACTTCTAAGGAGAATGAGAGCATGATCTAGAGAAAAACACAAGGGTAGATATATGCCCCCATGTTTCTGCTATCTTTCATGGATGTAGAAATAGGGTGGCGATCTTTCCACTATGAATTTATAAAGAGTTGACAAAAATGCCTTTGGTAGGTTCATTTAACAAAAGAATACCAAGACGAAATTTTTTTGGGAAGAATGAGGGCGGAACCAAGATTCCAATGCAACAAATGAAGCAAAAATCAAAGTTTGCAAGCCAAAGTTATGAAGGTTCAAATGAAGGGTGTTTGAGGAGAAGGGTAATTTTGTTTTGTTTTGTTTTTCATTTTTACTGTAAATAGTCTTTTTTGTTACCTTTTCAAGTTATTCATTTTGAATTTTTAACTTCCAAGCATTTCAATTTTTGGAGTGCTAGTGTACAACCTGGGCATTGGAATCCAATATGGACACTAACATCTAGAGGGCGCGTTGGGGTCCCTTAAACACGCTAACATCTAGAATAAGCACTAGGGTCTCGGGTACATGCTAGCATCCTATATGTTGGCATCCTTAGGTTTTTAGGTAAAAAATTGGATCTAATTTAGTGTTGATTTCATGATGAAGAGGAACAAATTATACTTTGTTCGATGTGATTGCAGGTTCCTCTAGAGATACAAGATCATGTAGGTGGCCATATGTACACATTATTGCATGGCCATGCCCAAACACTGACAACCACGGAGGTTGAACATCTCAAATATGTCAATATATAGTGGGTATATACTATGCCCACCATTCGATTTTATGATATGATGTTGATGGCGCTCATGGAGCATTGGGACATAAACAAGTCCATGTTCTATATTTTGGCAGGGGAGATGATTGATGGGATTTATAATTGGCTAGATTCCCCTTACTGTTTCATACATTTTATCATTTCTTTTTACTAAGATTTAAGATATTACCAAGACCTTTTATGCATTTCATATACTTTTAAGCAGTTTTAAGCATTTGGAATAGAAACATGTTATGTTGATATGTGTATGTATGAATTCATGAATGTCTATGAAGTTTAGTAGGATTTTATGTTCAATTTATGATTGTTGATAATGAGAATTCATTAAGAGATAAGACTAACATTTACAGCAAAGACAACTGTCAACCCATAGCATAAGGATTGTAGTTCATTGCAAAGAAGAAGTGAACCAACTAGGGCGTGATAGTTTCAAAGGAAGATGGAGGTGATCATTTACTAATCAGTCCATGAGTCACCTAGTATTACTCTTACTTGCCAATAAGACAACCAGGAGAAGAAGAAGTTTATTTTCAATAGGACTGAATTATGACAAAACTATTCTACTGAGCACATTTCTATTGTAAACGGTTAAGTTTTTTGGACATAGAATTTGTGTTTTATTTCTCTACTCCTATTTCAAGTAGCTATTGTTTTCTATTTTAAAACTCGGTCATCTTCCCGTCCTTGAAGAAGAGTTGACATATGTTTTATAGTTTGTTGTCAATTCATGAATAATGGGAATCTCTCACATACCCTATATAGTAGGATCCCCTATCGAGGAGGAGATCTAGTAGTACTAGTAGTAGCAGTAGTATCAAAATATAGCAAATCATGTGTGTTATTGAACAAAATTTCCAACAGATTTCCTATTAGATTTTGTGTAATAGTTATGTGTTTAGAATGCAATAAAAGGGAATTGATTTGATTATATGTTTTGTTGAGTAAGTGAGCGTTTGACAAAGTACTATGGAAACAACTCAAGCAAGAGCCACTTGAGGTACTATTGAACCACTTTAATTTCAGTTATTAGATTAGATGATGCATTGTGAATTCAATTGGTAGTTTTTAGTTATATGATTATAAATCAGTGTGTTACAATTCATGAGTTAGATTATGTAGATTAATTTTCTATTTCATACTCCAAAGGTAGCTAAGTTAGGACATACTGTAGTTTAATAGTTAATGGTTATAGTCTTAATAATTAGGTACCCGTAGTATAAGGTAGTTACTTGTATTCTTTTACTTTTGTGAATTAGTAGTTTATTTTGATTTCAAGATTTTACTGTATTTGCATATATGTAGATTAATGCTCTATTTCATACTCCAGAGGTAGCTAAGTTAGGACATACTATAGTTTAATAGTTAATGGTTATAGTCTTAAGAATTAGGTACCCGTAGCATAAGGTAGTTGCTTGTATTCTTTTACTTTTGTGAATTAGTAGTTTATTTTGATTTCAAGATTTTACTGTATTTGCATATATTTATTCACCTAGATACTCAATCAATGTAGGATGTCTGAAATTTGTGAATGCATATACTTTGCTAGCACTATTTAAATTTTTACGACTCCCTAGTTGATGATTTAATGCAACCCTCTTGTAAATGATGAACTACTTAGTTAGGGATCCTTAGGTCCTCTAAGTTGTGTCCATACCCTATATCACCAGTTTAATTAGGCATTAGAGTTGGCTCCACATTTTTGGCATTGTTTCTAGGGATGGTGCTAAGTTCAAGACTCTTTTGTGTGTTTTATATTCTTTCAAATCTTTCATAAGATAACAAACTTTGTTTAAGTATTAGGATAAACAAGTATTTGGGCATCAATAATAACACTATTTATTGACAATATGCAAGAATTGTTGATCTAAAGAGCTAGAACCATTGTATGCAGAGGTGGAGAGACACTCTAGGAAGATTTCTCCCCTTGGTACACAAAGTATTTGAAGACACTGGTGGATAGAGTGAACAAATTGAGGGGATCGATGAAGAAGAATCACCCCTTACACCAGTAGCTATTCCAATTATAGAGGAGACGTCCAAAATACATTTTGATATCATGGCTGAAGAAGTCGTTGATAACCTAGGAGAACACGTGACATTTCAATTCCTTATAAATAACCAAGAAAGGGTAGTTGCTCTGAAGAATATACCTCCTTCAACATTACCTATTTTCTATGGGCTAGTTATAGAGGGTCTAGACACCTTTCTCTTTTATTTTGATGTACCATGTCAGACCTATGACTACACCACAGACGCACACCAACTTAAATTATTCACAACCACAGTAAAGGATGTTGCTTTATGTTGGTTCATGGGGTTGGGAAGGAATGTTTTTTCCAACTGGGAGACAATGAAGACAAAATTCTTGGAAAAATATCAAGATTACTGCAGAGGTATAAATATAAAGAGGGATGACATCTTTAGGATGTCACAAAGAGAAGATGAGCCATTATAAGATTATGTTAAGAGATTTCAGTTTTGTTTGAAGAAATCTCATCAAAACAGACTCTCCCTTGAATCCTTAAAACTGGTATTTTTAAGGGGATTCCATGAAGAATAAATGAACGCTCTAAATTTCATAGGAGCAAGGGACATCTCTCAATTTCCCTTTGATGAGATTTGTAAATTTTGCATAAATTACTCCAGATCATTCATCAAGAAGACCAAGGGTGATAGGACCTCTTCTCTCAACAAGACATCTGCTAGAGTTTCAAGGGTGGAGCTTAGCAATCTTCTATCCAATATGAAGGAGGACATCATTAGCCACTTGGCTACTCAACTAGATACCCTCCATATAAAGAAGAAGCAGGAAGAAGTAGAGGCAACCCCAACAAAATTCTACCCACATTGTTGCCAGAAAAAAATCAATTGCAAATGCAAAAATTTGGTCAGTATCTCTAAAGAAAAGCAAAAGAAGCTAGAGTTTCATGCCCTAGAGAATGAATAAGTTCAAATGTTTTACATTTATCAACACAAGCCATGAAAACCAAGGCAAGGTATGCCACAAGATCTCTTGACCTATAATATGTCATTTTCAAGTAGAAATTCAAACTTCTCAAATTGGAACCCTCAACCCTAGACTAATACATACAAAATCCACAATGGCCAATGTCTCGAGCCTCTAATTGGACTCAAAAACAACAAGGGATATGGCCACCACAACATTACTAGGTACCAAACTATAATTAACCTAATTAAAATATATGACCTAATATGAAAAATACAATAATCTGAAATCAATAGACTAAAACAATAACTTGCAGGCAGATCTGGAAAGTGCAAAGGATTGTGTACCTATCCAAAAAAGTTGGTTTTGATCACTATAGGAGGACAGAGTCACCCTAGGGTGTATGGGTCCTTGTAGGCTTCTTCTACTCTATTTTTGAGGTCCTTTAGTGATAGATCTGAGCTTCTAATTTTTTGTTGCAAAGTTATCTGAACACTATCAGATAATTTTGAAGGGTAGTTTCCATGAGTTGACAAGATGTGGGGCTTCAAATGTAACAATGAACAGTTTTTCTTTGAGCTCTCTCAAACCTCTTCAAACCTAAAATGCACATTCACAAAGAGACGAAATGTTGTGCCATTTAGGGGCTTGCCTTAGTCAAAACCCGTGTTAGTGTTTCCACTTCCACAATGGCAATGTCAATGATAAAATGATAATGGATAGAAAGGAATGATGAAATCACGAAGTGTTACAACTCACCTCCATTCAAAGGCCTCCTTGAAGAATTTAATTCATGCACATCACCTCAAGGTCTTGGATCTTGATTGCTTTGGAGACCTAAAAATGTGTTAGCCTTCACAAAACAATGATAACATGAATGCACATAAACTCACATAAAATTTGACATGATGTTAGGATCTTGAATTGTTGCAATAAAGCTCTAAAATATTACTCTTAACTTGCTTGAAAGTGTTCTTGATCATAAGTTTGCAAATATTTTTCTAGATATCTCTTGTTATATGTGAAATGATCCAATAACTAGGTATTTATAAGCATTTCTCTAATTTCCCAAAAATGAAATTTCCTCATAGTTGACATATGCAAGTTGAATTTAAAATGTTGAAATGCCGACTCTGACATATCTAAAATTAGTCCAGAGAAAAATAGGGGGACCCATACGCCCTAGGGTGAATGGGTCTTGGTCCTATTTTCTAAGATATTAAGTGTTGGGGGCAAAATAATAGTTGGATACATTTGTTTAATGCTTGCAATTTCTCGGAAAGTAGTACAAATGGGCTATAGAATGCATAATTTAAGAAAATAGGGACCCAACTAGGCTCAACAATTTAGGGGAGAAAAACCTAGTGTGAAATTGTTAAGGGTGACAATTTACGACACTACAGTACCATACATATTTCTCATTGATGTTTTACAGACACATTAGTAATCATATGCATATTAGGAATTTTCTCTTTTGTTTCATGTGTAGCCTCATCATGGGTTGTGTTATATGAATAAATCCATTCTCCTTATGCAAATTATTTTCTCTCATATGAACTTCATCTCATCAAATGAGGGGTTCATGGGTTCATGAGTGTGCTCTATGTTTATTTCCCCTTTATCTATGAGGTCTCAAATTTTAGGCTAGAATGTAATGTATATATCTACATAATACCCAAGTGTGTGATGATAAGCACATATTTATCTATTGGTATATGGTCAGCGACCCCCTCGGGATTTGTGACATGACTTAACCACCTCTCATGGATTCGTTAACTCTAATGGTTGTATCATACATTAACAGGTTGATCTTTTGGTGTAACGACAACCATGGGGCCAACAATTGGTATCAGAACCAAAGGTGTTGGGTTTCGAATCCCCTCAGGTAATGTTGAGGGGAAGATTGTTGGTAGATGGTCAACGCTCCCCTTGGGATTTATGACATGGCTTAACCGCCTCCCATGGATCCGTTAACTCTGGCAGTTGTATTAGGCATTGACAAGTCAATCTTTTGGTGCAAAAGTAACTGTGGGGCCAACATTATCTAGTCCTATATGGTCTAAGCTTAGACATATCAATTAGCTTAATCATTTAGATAAGGTAATGAGATTATGTTGTAAAAAATATTTTGATACCATATGTGGATGCTCTTTCAATATTGTGAATTCCCTAAATTAATTTGGATTTGAAATTATAAAATGAATATCATGAGTATTGTTAGGATGTTCCCATTTCCATTATATTATGAATGTTACAATGGTCTTAGCTCATGGGAAAATAAGGAAGTTAGTATAAATATATTGACATAAAGGGGATATTTTGACAAGAGATACTCACATCTACATACAATAGTACACAAATTGAAAATGAGTGATGAGGTGTGTGATATACTTGACCCTCAAATATTAGAATTAAACCATCCATAAATATACATTGAAGCACATTGTCCCCTAATGAAGATAAAATATTAGTAGGCAAGGTTTGAATTTAAAAATATGATCCTTAATTGTCTCTTGTTCTTTTTGTTTGCATTGAACAAGTTGAGTGATAGATGTCTTGGGCTCAATACTATACTTAAATTTTTTAATGAAAGTGATAGCCAGATCCTTAAAGGAAGAGATAGAAGCATAAGGTAATGAATAAAACCATATAATTGGATAAACATTTTAGCAAGTAATTTGTCCTTGCAAAAATAAGGGTGCATGTAGCTCAAAAGTATTTTACATGTAATGGATCACCTCCACCATTATATTTAAAAAAAATACACCACAAATCTATTTGGTGAAGGTTAAGTCAAAATTCATATGCTAAAGGATTGTGAAATTTTTCGATAGTGGCATCTTATGGTTGAAATATTTGTGCATAAGCATCAACATACCATTCTATATTGTCAATCCTTATGAAGAGGTAGTTCACACAAAGTAAAATATCATGCCCACCATCTCCCATATTCTTATGTGTATGTATTATGTCATATGTAATAGTGGTGAGGAATGAAAAAGAGACATGTGTTGTGCCTTGCACACGTGCCCCATTGAAAATAGGGACCCCCTATTTTTTATTTATTTTGGTTGGTTAAGTCTTGCTCTTGGTCTTTTCTTTTTGGGGAGTCAATGTATTCTAACTATGGAGCTTTGAAGGATGTTAACCCTTGTGTTTGAAATAAGTTTTGGTCATTAATGTTTTGGGGTTAAACCTTGGGTTAACTCTTTTATTGTCATTTTCTTGAGCTTTGCGGAGTTTCCCCCATGCTATGGATTGAGTTTGTAGAGATGTGGTTTACTTTCATAAAGGTTATGTGGAAGCTATGTTATGATTGAAATAGCAAGGATTTTACCATGTTTGGGACATATTCCTTACCTCGTTGAAGTTCAAAATGTTTGTCTCCTTGTCAAAAGTTTATAATTTTATATATTCCCTATGTGATTTTGGGTCTAGTCACCACCACCGTGTCATGCATGAGTAATCATTAATGGTGGAGCTCCCTTAAATTATTTAAGTTTCAACCCATGGTTTTATTCTCTTTTGTGTTCTTTTATTTTAAGGATGAGTTCTCGGTTCAATGTGGTTTTTTTGGGTGATTTCATTGTTGTTTGAGGTGTTAGTTGAGTCAATTGTGTGGCTTTTTCATAAACCCAGTATGTTGGTTGTGCACCATTTGATTGAAATATTTGATAAAATTGTAATATTAGCTATAAGGTTTCACGTTTTATCCAAATTATTTATATTATGTCATCCAAAACATGAAACATGTTAGAATTGGTATAAATTAAGAACTCCCACCAAGATGAATTTTCGCGTAGCATACAAGAAATTAAGTGATGACCATATTTAGGGTTTCCCTATGATGTGCCTCCTAGGTTTTTATTTTTCCTATGTTGAGTGTTGATGAAGATTTAGGGTTTCATATGGACAAATGATTTCATAACCTAGGGATTTTATTGAATTGATATTTTAAGACTGTTTCTTGGTGTGATTTGGTTATTTGGCCTACTTTGTGGGGAACTAAATATATTATGTTATCCTTGACCTTAGGGTTTTCACAAAAATCTTGTGTTTTCATATATGCTTATGGAGCGATCAAAATCACGAAGATTGAAGAGTTACAACACTATTTTGGATGCATTCCATACCTTGGATGTTCCACAACATCCATTACCCTCCCATTTATCTACAGCATCCCAACTCTTCCAATATCCTTTCCATTCATTCATTCTTAATTACAAGAGTTAAAATCATTCATCATTCCTCCATTTTTTTGTAATATCCACATGCTTGATTGATCCCCGCAAATGTTCCTCATTGCAAGAATTTGACTATCTATTGGATTTATCTCATTCCCTTGGTATTTTCCACAATGTCACTAGCTACTCGAAGTCCCACAATGAATTGAAAGGGGTGTGAAAGATAAAGTTTTATGCACATACACTAGAAATCCCCATAGATCCACATGACTATCGAAAGTTAGTAATAAGAAAAATGGTAAAATATGCTTTGAGGACATAGTTTTAAAGGTTAATAGATGTTATTTTTTGCATGTCCATATATCCACGGATTCTTCGCAAATACTTATCATCCCAAAATATTTTCAATGACTTATTAAGTAGTGAAGGTGATCATTTTAAGTAAATTTTGGTAAATATTGATCATTTGATCATGGATCTATTTAAATTATAAGTTTGAAGTAACATATAAATTTTCTTAAAACTTGTGATATATTGATGATTATTAATATCTCTCATAAGATGTTTTATGTTGTGGTGTTTATTAAAATAAAATCATGCGGCTATAAATGTCAAGGGTCACCAAGATGAAGTACAAGTTCAAAGGGGTTTCCCCTCAAACTAAGACTACATTCAAGGTGGAAATTTGTTGGAGACATGTGTCATGCCCAAAAAAAATCACTAAGAAAACCTTACTAATTTTTTTAAACATTAATTAAGTATTTATCTTCTCCCAAATGTTCAAAGTGCATCCACTTGTATATAGGGGACCTGGTCAAGGTATGAACTATACACCTTGTGTTTCAAAATTTTCTTAAGTGTGGATATGAACTTAATAGGTTTGTCAAACAGTCACTAACTAGAGCTTACTTGAAATATGACCCCTTATACTCTTCTTGGGTTGACTAGGTTAACACTAGTATCAATTTGAACCAGCAAGACTAAATTATATGACCAAGGGTTAGTTAATTATTAATTTAAAGGCACCTTAGGTTCAATTAGGTTTAATAAAGGTTAAATAATCGTTAGGTTCTTAAAAAAATCCTTAAAGTAGATCTTGATCTAGTTGTTTAATTTAGACATAACACAGTTAAATATTTATTGATTACATTTCTTGAGGAGCTAATATATTAATATCTTTCATAACTTATTAACTTAAATCTACCACTAATTTAAATTTTAACTCTTTAATATAAGCCAATTAAATAGAACAAGTTTTTTTCTAGAGGTTGACCCAATCCTCAATAATTACCAATTAATGTAAGAACATTTTAGGATTAGTTTAGCATTGATTGGAGATCCCTTTGAGTCCCAAATGAAGAATCATTTATTTGACTTTACCAAGTTGTTCTATTTTAATCATTAAATATTTAAATACTTACTTATCCCCTTTCTCAGGATAAGATGACACCAACATATTTCCTAAGTTGATTAAATTAATTTAACTAGATTTAATTTATAACCCTTAATAGAGAGGAAACTAAATAAAACATGATTTATTCTTAGAGTTAACCAACCCCTTTTGTTCAATCAATATTAACCACTTTTAAAGGCATGTTAGGTTAGATTTGGTTTAGAATAGATTTGGCGTCCATTTGATTCATAAAGGATTAAATTCTTAACATTGATCTTGCTCATAATTGATTTATTTTAAAGCTATTTAATTAATACTTAGTCATCACAAATTTCAAGGAGGAACGACACATTCTTTACCCATGACCTCTTCAGTTTATTTGTATTAATATTTTATTTTATAATTTCTCGCTTGATAATGTAGCTAGTTCACCCTATAATTATACCAACTTAATTTTATATAATTAAAATATCAATTTAGTTGCTAGATATTACATAGGTTTAAATTGGGTTCATCTATAGGAAAGCCTCTTGCTTAAATCCTATTAAAATAAATTTACTTAATAAATATTCTTTAATAAATGTGACTAGTTCACACTAAACTTACTCCAAGGATATTCAACTCGCATATTTTTAATTAGTTAATAAATTTTACAAAGGATTTATAGTATTTATAATCTTAGGAATACTTTTGTTTTTAGTCAAATTTAAAAAATAATTAAATTAATTCATTAAGTATCACTTAAAATAAATCTAAAGCTCAAAAAGTGAGAAAATGAAATGAAATACTGCAATGGTCATGGCCGGTTTGCAGTTGGAAAAGGTTCGTACTTGAGGGGGTGAGGGACCCAATGTGAATAGATCAGGGAATCTCGAACATGTCTGGAGGAAGGAACGATGGACCCGACCATAGTCCATGGCTTCGAATGGTCGCTTTCAGGAGGGACCAAGTCACGGGCAATCACAAAAAGTTGCAGGCCCTAAAAGGGGAAGGTACAGGCAGGGTCAATACTATAATGAAGAATTTTGTAGACCTAGACAACAGCAGGATTCAAAAATGGGTCAATTTGCTCCTCTGCGAACGGATAGACATGTTTCCAGAAAGATCTCCAATGCGAGATATGGAAAAGGGGAAATGGAATGGAAAAAGAAATCGCCCTCGGCCAAGGAATGGGAGGAAGTACGGGAAGAGAGATCGAAGGGGGGAAAAGGAAACCCTGGTTCTTCCTGGCCCAAAGAATCAGAAAACGGCAGAACCAAAGTGGTTATCAGTTCCTCAAAAATGCAAAGGGAAATTTTGCGGTTAGAACAGTTAGGTCTATTCGGTAAATGGTTTGGAAAGACTCTAAACTGGGAATATTTAGAGAAATTGTGGAAAGAACGTTGGGGCGCGGAGCTGCAATTCAAGATGCTTCAAAATGACTTCTTTATGGTAGTATGCCCAACCAAAAACATCAGAGACCAGATTGCTCGGGGGGTCTGGGTTTTAGATGGCTGCGGTTTCTACCTAAGAAATTGGTCAGTGGGTTTTGATCCATTGACATATGTATTGGAAAGCCAACAAGATTGGTATAGTCTACCAAATCTTCCTCTAGAATATTGGGCTCCATCTATTCTTGAGGAAATAGGAAATCATTTGGGCACCTTTGTCTGTGCAGAAGAAAGAAAAATTGCCAGGAAAAATCAAACTTATGTGCACATTTGTGTGGAAAATAAGGTTGAAAGAACAATTTGGAGTGAGATTCAACTGATCACGGACTATGGGACCAGGATTCAAAAGTTAGAGAGGGATTCACTTATGCATAACAACCTGGTTCGAACCCTGGCTTGCAGGGTAAGCAATGAAGAAGCGGGAAAAGCGGTATCGTTGGAAACCCCTACTCCTTTAGTGAATCTTCGAACTTCCGCCCGGTCCCCTGATGAAACCCTAACTTTGCCAATGGGTGTGTTGAATAAGCCGCATTCTGTAGTCAACCGAACTTCACCTGAAGCAAATCAGAAGCAACTGTTGCCGGTCAATATGGAAGGTGTTTCTCCTAAGAGTTTGTCGAATCCTGTTTCGGAGGAGGGTGGCGACATTTGGACAGCTCAGGATACCCAAAAGGGGAGGGAGATGCAATTTGAGGAGCCTGAAGACAAAATTTCGGAGACCCTAGAAATCATGGGGGATAGCTGTCTGAACGTTGAGTTGGATTCTTTGATAGAAGTCGGGAAGGAATTAGTGGAGCTTGCGAAGGCGGCAAAATTGAAGTCTGGATCACTGGAGGATGGTCTTTGCCTAGATGGGATAGAGGAAAATTGGGTGCCAGACGAGCGAGCAATGGCAGAATTGTTAAGTCCCCAATCGGGAAAGAAAAGGAAGATCACAAAGGAACTACAGGAGGCGAAATCGCGCTTAGGCATTCACAGACGTGATATTCTCAAATTAACCCCAGACTGTGGTGATCAAAAAAAGCGGGGCAGGATACCTAATCAAGAGAAGAGAAAACAAGATGGAGAAGCTACTGGTCAACAAAAAATCGATATAATGATTAAAGTAGGGAAGGGAGATACCCTTTCTGAACAGCAATGAAAATCTTAACCTAGAATGTTAGGGGCTTAAATGCCCCTAACAAGTGGAGCCTAATAAGGTGACACATTGAAGTATGTCAAGCAGAAATATGCATGTTTCAGGAAACAAAATTAGGTGGAGCAGCTTTGGAGTCCTTTGGTAGGAAATTGAAGCTTTGGAAATGGGCTGGAGTGGAGGCGGAAGGGGCCTCCGGTGGCTTGTTGATTCTATGGAAACCAAAGACAGTCTTGTTAGAAGTGATGAATTTGAGTCGTCACTGGCTGATATGCAAGGTACGAAGCTTAATCTCGAATCTAAGCTTTAATTTATTAAATGTGTATGGCCCCTTGATGTGTGTTCAGAAAAGAATAGTGTGGTTAGAATTGGATGGTATTTTGCAAAACTTACATCAAGAACCCAGCATTATAGGGGGGGATTTTAATGCCATCCTTAGGATGGAAGACAAGAAAGGGGGTTTTGGAAAAGTCCTACAGTCCCAAAAGGACTTTTGCAACTTTGTGGAGAGAAATTCTCTTTTTGAAATTCCTATAAGCAATGGCAATTTCACCTGGACGAATCGTAGAAAAGGGTTTGGTAGTATTGCAGAAAAATTAGATCGTTTCTTCTTCAAAGGAAATCTGAGCCTATTCCCCTATTCTTTAGAAAGCAAAATAAATTTTGGTACCGGATCTGACCATTTCCCTATTCAGTTAATTTTTGAAGGGGACAAGGGTCCGCTTAGATGTCCATTTAAATTTGAAATGATGTGGTTTAAGGATCCCCAAGTGCTGACATTACTGGAAAAGTGGTGGAATGAATGCCCAAGAGTGGGTTCAAGCCTTTTCAATGTGATCACAAAATTAAAGTATCTCAAACAGTGTTTAAAACAATGGAACAAAGATAGCTTTAAAAATATCTTCGTAGAGAAAGTGCAGACTGAAACAGAGTTAGCCTCTTTAGCAGAAGAAATTATGAAATGTGGCATGAATGAGTTATGTTACATGAAAGAAAAAGCTCTAAACAGCAAGCTTAATGATTTACTTATTAAAGAAGAAATTTTTTGGAGGCAAAAATCTAGAGAAGTTTGGCTAAAAGAAGGGGACAGAAATTCAAAAAAATTTCACAATTCCACAAAAGCAAGAAGAGAATATAATAGAATTTCCTGTTTGAAAGATGGGGATGGAAGGTTGTTAGAAGATTTGGATGAGATTAAGGTCTCTGCAGTTAACTACTTTCAGAATCTGCTTAATGATTGGGAAGGTTCAAACTGGCAAGCTCAAAATACTTTTATGCAATTCATACCGAAATTGGTCTCTCAAGCTCAATTAAATTCATTAAATGCAAAATTTACAGAAGAGGAAGTGAAAGGGGCAGTTTTTGAGATGCAACCAGAAAAAGCACCGGGACCAGATGGTTTTCCAGTTGGCTTCTTTCAGAAATGTTGGCACTTTCTGGGTAAAGAGGTCTGGGAAGCCATAGAAGATTCCAGACGAAACAGAAGGGTTCTAAAAGAAGCAAACAACACTCTCTTGGCACTGATCCCAAAAAAAGAGAAACCTAAACATTGGGAAGACTTTCGCCCAATATCGCTATGTAACACAATCTACAAAATTTTAGCCAAAGTTGTTGCCAACAGATTAAAAAAAATTCTTCCCTCTATTATTTCAGAGGAACAAACAAGATTCGTCCCAAATCGCTCAATTCTTGATGGAATTATCATTGCTCAAGAAGTTATTCATTCAACTCAAAAAATGAATAAATCGGCTATGTTATTGAAATTAGACATCAGGAAAGCATATGATAGAGTAAATTGGAGATTCCTCTTTAAAGTCATGGAAGCCTTCGGTTTTCAAAAGGGGTGGTTAGATTGGATTTATGGTTGGATCGCTTGCCCGAGATATTCAGTATTGGTAAATGGTTCCCCGAAGGGATTCTTCTCTCCCTCAAGAGGCTTGAGACAGGGGGATTCGTTATCCCCCTTTTTGTTCATAATTATGGCTGAAGCTTTAGGGAGGTCGATTGAAAAGGCAAAGGAGCTTGGCTGGGTTCATGGTTTGCAAGTCACTAGCAGTCTTCCCAACATCACACATCAACAATTTGCGGATGACACAATGCTTCTTGGTGTAGCAATAGCAAAGGAGGCAAAAAAATTATAAAAAATTGCTTGAAGATTATTCTAAGGCTTCTGGGCAAGAAGTAAGCAAGGTTAAATCTGAAGTCTTTTTCTTTAACACATCCTGTCCCAATGAGGTTCAAATATTACGAATTCTCGGTTTCAAAAAAGGACAGCTTCCATGTAAATTTTTAGGCCTTCCTTTGGACAAAGGCATCAAAAACAACAATGCATGGAGCTCAATGGTTACAAGATGCAAAGAGAAAATTTCTTCATGGAAGAACAGATGGCTATCTTGGGCAGGCAGGCTAACTTTGCTGAAATCTGTTATATCAGCCCTCCCTATTTACATGTTGTCTTGCTTGCAATTAACCAGCGGGGAGAGCAAATAATTAAGCAAGGTAATGAAAGATTTCTTTTGGAAAGGCAACGCAGAACAAAAAAAAATTCCCCTCATAAAGTGGCAGAAGGTATGTGAGAAGCGAGAGAATGATGGGACAGGTTTGAGAGTGGTTTCAAGGCAAAATAAGGCCTTAGGGGCTA
>VDFB02330636.1:0-29638 GCA_007258455.2 Sequoia sempervirens
ATCTTGTGTTTAAGAGTGGAATTATTGTAGAGATACAATCACTCTTTATACCATAGAGTATCTCCTTTCCAACAAAACTTATTTGAACTACTAGGATCACTCTTTAATTGTTGGATGATATTACTTGTTGCAACATCATTTTACCACTTTGATTTGGCTTCCTCCACCCAATTTTCTTGTAATATTGAAAGGGCACACAATAAGGCTTCATCTTTCTCATCCTTCCTAGAAAGTGCATCTACCAAAATATTTTCCTTCCCTTTCTTATATACAATCTCAAATTCTTATCCCAAGATATTAGTGACACATTTTTGTTGCTCTTTAGGAGAAAATATTTGTTCCAAAAAATATTTTAGGCTATCATGATCTGTCTTAACCTTGAAGTGTCTACCCATTAGATAAAGTCTCCATTCTTTAACTGCATGAAGAATCACTAGCATTTCCTTCTCATAAATAGGTTTGAGTTGATTCTTACCCTCTAATTGATGACTCTCAAAAGCAATTGGTCAACCCTCCTACATGAGTACTACTCCTATACCATTTCTTGAAGCATCACATTCCATAATAAAGTCCTTGGTGAAGTCTGGAGTGGTAAGTACTGGAGTTGTACACATAGCCTCCTTCAATCTCTCAAATGATGCATTAGAGGACTCATTATAATGAAAATAATCCTTCTTCAATAAAGTTGTGAGAGGTGTTGCTATACGACCATAATTCTTCACAAATCTTCTATAGTATCTCGTCAATCCTAAAAATCCCTCAATTTCTTAATGGTTTTTGGAATAGGCCATCCCATGATAGCCTTAATTTTGTTAGGATCCACCTTTACTTCTTCATGTGAAACTATGTATCCCAAATAATCCACCTCATTAAGACCAAAATAACACTTGGATGGCTTAGCATAGAGTTGATGATCTTTGAGTATTTATAATGCTTGATCTACATGCTGCAAGTGTTCTTCCCATATCTTGTTATAAATCAATTTATCATCAAATAACACTATTACAAACTTCCTCAAGAATTTCTTAAAAATGGAATTCATCAAAATTTGGAATGTATATGGTGCATTGGTAAGACTAAATGGAATCATTGAAAATTCATGACCCTCATGAGTTTGAAATGTTGTCTTACAAATATCTTCTTCCTTAATTCAAATTTGGTGATAACCAGATCTAAGATCTAACTTGGTAAAATACATAGCTCCATTCAATTCATCTAGCAAATCATCAATGACTAGAATAGGAAACTTATCTTTAATGGTGTACATGTTGAGTGCTCTATAGTCTGGACACATGCACCAAGTTTCATCCTTCTTACGTACCATCACCATAGGTGAGGAGTAAGCACTTTGGCTATGCCTGATAACTCTTGCCTCTAGCATCTCCTTAATAATTTTTTCTATCTCACTTTTTTGTATATGTGGGTACCTATAAGGCCTGATGTTGGGTGATTGGATCCTTAGAAATAGTTGTATGGCATGAACATGATCCCTCTTAGGAGGAATTCCTTTAGGCATATCTCCAAAAACCACTAAGTGATGAACAATTATTGCTTGTAAATCTAGATGAGTGGGAGCATTAGATTGAGAGACTTCTATTGAACATAACTGGACCATAAATCCATCAACTCATTTCTTAAGAAACTTTTGCATTTGATGAGAGCTTACCATTTGTGGGGAATTTTCCTTCAAGCCCCTTAGCTCTACTACCTTTCCTTCTTATTGAAATATCATGAATAGTTCTTGGATGTTCATCTAAATTGTTCCCAATGTAGTAAGCCATTGTACTCCCAAAACAATATCCATTGCACCCATGCAGATAGCATACGTTGGGCTATCAAGGTGATAATCTCCCATCGATAACTTAATGCTATGGAATTTTATGGAGCAACTAACAGTACCACCATCTACACTCCAAATTGGTCTGGAAAATATTAATTAAATATCAATTATTTAATTAATGAGATCTTTATTCTTCTACTATTTAAATAAATTGCAAATTTATTTACATAGTTCTTATTTTCTCAATTCCTCTATTCTAATTCACCCTCTTCATGACTTAATTGAAATAAACAAATTTAAATAATTTGTTTTATTTTAATTGATTCCCTCTCATTTAATTTGAAATTTGAAATTTGAATTTCATCACATTTCTACATATCTCTCTAACTACCTTCCACCTCACCCTCCAACTCAACATGTGTCACATGAAAATAATTATTCTTATTTTCATAAATTGGATATTTACTCTCAACAATTTAACAATCTTCAAGACACATGGCTTCATCCTCCAATTGATTCCTTCTTACACTTGGCAAGATGGTTTTACTAAAGGGAACCATTGCCTTGTTTTCTCCATCCTTCTCATTCTTCACCATTGATTTCTCCAAACCAAATCTCAATCGTTCATGGCTGCCAACTCACCCAATGCCTTGGAAAAATCTATAAATCGAGGCCCATTTATAGCTTTTCAACAAGGAGCAATTGCATAATATTACTATGCAGAATTTCACTTGAGTTTTTAGAGCTTCATTTGTATTTTTAGCTTAGCATTTAAGATAGTTTGTCAATTTTGTTTGGATCATGGCTTCTTTAGGCATTTCATAGTTTAATTCAGCATGTAGAATCAATTTTAATCTCATTAGCATTAGCATAGTTTACATTATCTTCCACTTCATATCATTTTGTGCATATTGACTCATTTCACCATGTCAATTTATCATTTCATGCAGCTAAATCTTTTAATCATATAGATGTAGGTTTATAATCTACATTGTAAATGGATAGGCTACTCATTTATTAGATGACACCCCATGGATTTGTGCAGGAATAAGATTTGAGAGCACAAATTTCTAAGACATTTAAGATTAGAGGAGGATGCAAAGTTTTTAAAGATTTATGTTGTTAAACTATGTTTGATTTAGATAGATTCTTTAATGTAATACTTTCCATCTAAGTGTGTTTGTTTTGATATAATTCACACATATTTTCTAACACACATAAATTGGCACTTCCCGCCGTGGGGCTCGAGCCCCTATTATTTTGACTTTTCTTGGAAGATTTGTTTTATAGGCTCAGACATGTGGTTTTATAGCTTACATTGACTGTTCTCATATTTCAAAGGATTTCTCTAGTGCTTCCAAGCCATTTTCTGGCACTTTAGGGAGTTTCTATGGCACTTTCACCATTTTCTATGGCACTTTCACTCTTTTCTATGGTGCTTTCAATCAATTTTGTGGTGCTTCTATCTTTTTGGCACTTATGCTTTCTGTTATAGCACTTTCAGTTATTTTTGTAATTTTTCCTAAGAATGAAAACTAATGTTGGATTTTCTGTTTTGTAGGTTACATAAAACGGTGTTAAAAACCTTGCTGACACTCAAGAACACTTGTCAAAGAAAATATAATGATAAACTACTGATGAATTTGATGTAGGGGATGGATTTTATATCTTTCCTTATTGCTTTAAATTAGGAACATAGATTAATTAACAAGGAAAGAACACCATATTTGTTGCATGTTTGGAATAGTAGGCATATGCTCTCCCCTTAACTAGGTGATCAAAATGCCAGACACATTCCTTTTCATTTTTTGTGGTGTGTTTTGAATGGTAGGCATATGCCCTCCCCTTAATTGGGTGACCAAAAAGCTAGACCCATTCTTTTTTAATCTATGAGTGTGAGTAGGGTATACAACGTGGGTTCTCTCTTTATTCATGTGGAATAAAGATTGATCAAACTATGGGTATAGTCTCTTGCTTTTGTTTATCCTAGAGGGCTTGCCTTGGGGAATAAGTACTCACCCAAGGGAACAACTCAACTGGTAACACTCTAAAGCCAAGAGTATTTCCAGCTGGGATATAAATGTGGGTATTGGAACAAAGTCCAATATCATGAGGATAGTCTTGATGAGAAGGGCAACAATGGTCTCTCGCCGCATGGGTTATCCCCCATGAACAAAAAGTTCTCACTAGAACCCTTGTTATAGATTTGGCCAAATCTTTTATCTATTCTCTTGGTACAACACTGGTCGGTGTGAAGGCATCCACATTCTCGCAGTATTTAGTAGAGATGACCAGTCTGCCATGGGAGTTTCATGGAGGATGGAAGCTTAGTTGACCTGAGAAGAGAGTGCAATGTAAGGGGGAGCCTATGTGGCCAAGCTTCTAAATTCATCCGCTAAAGATAAGTGCGGTTGGGGTAAAACCCACGTGGAATCCAAGAGAATATAGTCCATCACAACCCTAGGGAATGTACATTGTGCTTGATTGTGCTTTTCAAATTGTTCTCAAAACAAACCTCAAACAAAACTTTACACACTAGAAAAACTACATAAACTATGATTTAGAATACATCATCTGGAACAAACCATCTTTTGACCAAAAACCAGAAAAAAATCAAACAAATTGTTACATACTCTGTTCGACACTTCTGTTGCTTTCTGTAGCGCTTCCACCAACTTTACCAGCACATTCACCCTTTGTTTTAGTGTTTTCACCTTATTTACCAGTGCATTTACCCAAAATTTTGGCGTCTCCCAACCATTCTGTGGCACTTTGACCATTTTCTATGGTGCATTCGCCTGCTTCTATGGCGCTTCCAATCCATTCTATGGTGCCTCTGAGATTTTCTATAGTGCTTCGAAATGTTTGGTGCTTCCGCCCACTGTAACGACGCTTCCACCAAAAACCCAAAAACAAAGAGCTGACTACAATTCCTATCCGCCATTTGGAAACCAGAATTCAAGTATTTTTCTAGTCCAGAGTCATTTTCCGCCTTGACAAGAGTCTAAACATGGTTTTTATCCAATGACTTCACAAAAGATTAAAATTCAAAAACCAAAACCCATACCTCTTAGTCCAAATGATTGTCAAAAACGTCTTTCCATGCTTTATGACTTTAGGGATAGATTGCACTTCAATTTTTACAGAAAAGCTTCCAAGAACAACCCCAGCTTGTATTAATTTTATTATTGCCAAAACCCAAGACTCTTCCAAAGATTCAAACATCTTGTCTAGAAAGGAAATTTCTCACCATTTCGCAATTGAAACCAAAATTTCAAAATCTCCTCAAGTTAGGAATTATCCCTTAGAGTCCAAAAATTTGTTAAAATTAACTTATCCAAGTGAAACAAACTTTACCTAAACTTTGATCAAACTTCTAAAGGTTCCCATCATCATCAACACCCAAATTTGATCATCGAAGTTGAGTGTCCCTGTCAAGGTCTTTATCCTTCATCATTGAAACATTACACTTTGTATCAAATTTTTCTTACCTTGGTTACATCAATAGAATTCATCATTCTATTTAACCTAGGTATTTCCTTGGCACTCTCAAACAGCGATCAAAATTTAGCAAACCTTAATCACTTGTATGCCCATTTTAACAAGGTCCCAAAAACAAAAACTTAAGGACAAGGAAATTGAACATCCAAATACTATGGCTGAACCAGAAGAAAATCCTTTTAATAAGATTTCCCTAAATGAAACAGATGAGATAACAAAAGAAGATGTTGAACAAGTGAATCAAGACCCCAAATTCCATAAATTCCTAGAAAAAGTCTTTGACAAGGATGGGGAGAAATATCTTTTGATGTTAGCCAACCAAGGGGCTAAGTTACCAAATGATTTTGATGTTAACAAATTGAAGAGTGTCCTAAAGAAAATTGAAATTGAAACACTTACTGCAGATCAAATGACTATCTTGACAAATCAAATGCAAAACCTTCAACAACTCCAAGATATGCAAGGGGGGACTCCAAAAAGGTTCCTATTGTGAGACATTTGTCCCTATCCCTTTGATAGAAGGTTAAACATGATACCATTTCCCACAAATTGTGACTTACCAAAATACGACAAATACAATGGGAAATTTGATCCAATAGACCATGTGCGAGAGTTCTGAACCATGAGTCTCAAATTCACTCATGAGGACACATACTTAATGAGACTCTTTCCTCGTAGTCTAGGGGGCCATTGCATGGAATGGTTCTCGAAGTTACAACCAGGCATAAAATCCTTCGAGGAACTGGTTAAAAAATTCATCACATAATATTCCTATAACATCGCACATGAGATAACCATGAAGGATATTTGTAATACCAAATAGAAGCAAGGAGAATCTTTTCTCGTATTCCTCCAAAGGTGGAGAAGGTTATTCGCTCACTACGCTCATCCCATACCGAAACAAGGAAAGATGGAAATCTTTATTGATAACCTTAACAATGAAATGAGCTATAGATTGCAATTGCAATGTCCCCCTAGCTTTGAGAAGATGGTAGAAAATGGTGTTAAAATTGAAGAAGCCTTAGTCAAAAGAGGGGTATTGAAAGTTCACAATGAAGGATCAAACAATGCTAGTTCATCTAATCATCATAACAGTGAAAAACCAAAATTTTGGACAAGAAAAAAAATGCTAATGATGGTACCGCTGAACCACATAACGCTAAACCAGTCTTTAACTTGTTGGGAACCACAACCAAGGTGGATCAAGATATAAATCAAGGCACTAATTAGAATATCTCCTCATCTAACAATTAAAGTGGTCACAATCAAGGTAACACCCCATCGAAAATTCCACCATATCAAACACAATCAAACCACCAAAAATTCACTCCTTTGGGTCAATCATATGAATTTGCATTGAGGGAACTTCTTGAGAATAACCTCATAACACTACCTGACACTCGAGGCTTTGAACCTAAAGTAAAATTGTCATGGTGGAATGATGCCTATTATTGTGAATTTCATTGATGCAAAGGTCACCAAATGAATAGCTACATGCAATTGAAACATAAAATACAAGACTTGATAGATGCCAAAATTATACGAATAGAGGGACTTCAAACAAATGCAGATCACAGAGCATTCAAAAATCCCTTACCGAACTATGAAAAAGGGGAATCCTCTACAAAAAATGGCAAGGAAAAGAATGTAAACTATGTCCATGATACTATCATAAATCATATCTCAGTAGCAGAAAATCAAATGAATACCCTTGGAACTAGTTATCACCAAAACATTACTCCAAACGATAATCTGATCTATGATGTTCCGATCGAACAAGAACAAGACATCATTATCCTTGAAACTCAAATAAATGACACCAAACTAGATATGAATGTAAATGACACTCAAATTAATGTCATTGAAATCAATGGGAAACAAAACAACGTACCAGTGAATGCGACCACCAGAGCACAGGCCAAATATGTCTTAAAAGGAGGTTCATCTAAAAAATCCGCAACCTCATCCAATCAATACAAAATAGTGGACCAATTACAAAAGATCCCTGTACAAATATCAATATTGGAATTGCTCAAGATTTCACCTGACCACAAAGAGATTTAGGAAAAAGCCCTAGTGGACACAATAGTGCCAACGAATCCGGAAGTTTGTAAATTTGAAGCCATGGTGGGACATTTAACTGTGCCACATTGCTTATCCTTTTTCGAAAATGATGATGCATTCATCTCTCATCCCCACAATGCTGCTCTCCATATTGAAGTCCTAATCCATAAACATCGTGTCAAATGCGTCTTAATAGACAGAGGAGTTGGCCTGAATATATGTACTTTAAAGCTTGTCCGTGACTTGGGATTTTCTGAGAATGCAATTGATTCAAAGAAAAAGATTACAATAAAAGCATATGATGATGAGGAAAGAGCTTCACAAGGGTTGATCATCCTACCCATAGAAGTGGGACCAATCCAGAAGGATGTAATTTTCCAAGTCTTAGACAAGGATCTGACCTATAACATACTATTGGTCCGACCATGGATCAATGAAATGCAGGTGGTCCCTTCAACATATCACCAATTTCTAAAATTTCCTTGTGGTGGTTAGGAAATTACCATTTCTACTGATTCAAATAGTCCTTAGTATTGCAATACCCTGAAATCTATCCAAGATATCTTTGTACCTCATAATAGAGAAGCTTCCATTTCCACTACTTCCAATGAGCAGAGCCAGTCAACTTCCTCATCCAAACCATTGGTCATTTCCACAAATCATGAAAGCCAATCTAGTTCCACATCTAAACAGTCTGAGAAGAAAGAAGAAGCTACTCCATCCACATCCTCAAATCCTGAAGCCCAATTGAATTCTTTGTCAAAACAATTTGATGAAAAAGTCCAAGTCAATGACAAAGGTATTGGTGAATACTTCTTTGAACGGTCCCTGTGTCTTTCACACTTTTCTTCTCCAAAGGTCTATGGACAACCCTCTACATCAACACAATAGACCCCACAACCAATCACCAAATTTGATGAATGGTTCATAAAGGAAAGCACCAGGTTTGATGAAGCAGAAGACAATGATGTTCTAAACTGGCTTTATAAAGATGAGGAAGAATCCCAAGCAGCAACTGCCACTGTATAGATAACTCAATATGGAAAAGGTTTCAGTATCTTGGAAAAGATGGGATATGAAGGGAAAGGTCCTATGGGTAAAAGAAAAGAGGGAATTGTATAACCAATTCAACCCATTTTAATCAATCCAAAAGATAATACTGGACTGGGCTATAAAGAGGACACAAAAGAAAAGGTGGTTGAAAGAATCCTATAGTTACAAGCTAACGAAGAGCATGAAACTGATTCCAATGAATATGAGTGGGATTTACTATCAGAAGAGTCCTGTCATGACAAGGATATTGATGTGGCACATAAATATGCACCCCTACTCGAATAGGGACAAGGGTCAGGTTCGAGACTGTTTGAATTTGGATCGCAACACCTTGATGATTCTAGTGAAGATGATTCAACTCGAAGTGAAATATATAATTTAGAAGAGAGTTACCTTCTAGACCTTGATTTTTCTATTGTACAAATGGAAGAAACCGCTATCCAAACCCTTACCATTTTTGATCTTAACTCGTCTGGTGATTGCTTACCCTTGGTACATCCTGAGCTTATAGATTTGGACTCAACCAAACCATTTGACATCCCTACATTTTCAAATGATGATGCCATTGTCAATTTCCTTTGTGCCAATGATCCCAAAATAGACTCCACCAATGAACATCGTAACAAGGCTTCCACATAGGGGAGTATCAAATCTTCCAACTGTAAAATGAATAATACAGGAAATGGATCTGATATTGAAAACCATTCAATGATAGTGCCAGATCTGAAAAAGTAAAAAAAAAGAGTGCATCCAATGGCAAAAACCTCTTTAAGGCGTGAAAGGATGGAAGATTTGATACTCTCCCAAAACACTTTCAAGAAAGATCCCAACTCTTGATTTTACCCACATAGTCTGTGAACATCAGCAATGAAGAGACAATGAAGAATATCCATCTAGTAGCATCTTTGACAGAATAGGAAAAGCCAAGCTTTCTCAAAATTTTCACAGAAAAAAAATAAAATTTGCTTCGTCATATGTGGAAATGTCAGGAATTGATCCAGAACTCATCATGCATCATCTATCATTACCTCCAGGAGTGAAACCAGTCAAACAAAAGTTGAGAAAAATGCACCCTCATATCGCCCTATTGGTAAAGGTAGAGTTGAAGAAATTGTTAGATGCAGGATTCATCAGACCCATTGACTATGTCGAGTGGGTCTCCAATATAGTACCAATTTCAAAGTTTGATAATAACATTCACATCTGCATATATTTCTGAGATATTAACAAAGCTTGTCCTAAGGATGATTTTCCTCTACCCAATATAGATATCATAGTAGACTTGATGACAGGGCATGGCATGCTATCACTGATGGATGGATTTTCTGGGTATAACCAAATGAAAATAGCCCTAAAAGATCAAGATAAAACGGCCTTTACTTGCCCATGGGGAACATTCTGTTGGAATGTCATGTTGTTCGGCTTGAAGAATGTAGGAGCTACCTACCAATGTGCCATGACAACAATTTTTCATGATATGATACATACTTTCATGGAGGACTATGTGGACAATTTATTGGCCAAATCATATACTAGGGAAGGACATATGGAGATATTAGATAAAATCTTCACTAGATTGGAAAAATTCAATATACGACTAAATACCAAGAAATGTGTGTTTGGGGTGATGTCAGCAAAACTCCTGGGTTACATAGTATCAAAAAAAGGGATTGAAGTAGACCCAACCAAAGTCAAAGATATTATGGAAATTCCACCGCCGAAGAACATTAGTCAACTTTGTTCTCTACAAGGGAGGTTTCAATCAATCCGTAGATTCATTTCACAGCTAGCAGACAAAACCCATCCCTTCACTCATCTGCTACATAAAAATCTTTCCTTCCAATGGGATGAGCAATGCGAAGGAGCCTTCAACCATTTGAAAAAATATTTAATGAATCCACCTGTCCTTGTACCACCAACAGAAGGGAAGCCGCTACTATTGTATATTGCCACAACAAAGACACCAATAGGAGCCCTATTGGCACAAGAAGATTCAACAGGTAAAGAACAAGCAATCTATTACATTAGCAAGATGTTAAATGGCTATGAGATCAATTATACCTCAATTGAAAAGGCTTGCCTAGCAGAGTATTTTCTACCCAATAGCTACGACACTACATGCTAACTCACACCATCAAGTTGATAGCCAAAATTGATCCTCTCAAATATCTCCTCAGCAAAGCAAACCTAACAGGGAGATTGGCTAAATGGGTCATGATGCTCAGTGAATTTGATATCCAATATGTGGATAGGAAGGAAATAAAAGGACAAGTGATTTCTGACCAGTTAGCAGAGGTACCATTAGCAGATAATCATCCTTTACACATTGAATTTCTAGATGCTGATGTTCTTGTTGTGGCTGCGAAATAGTGGACACTATACTTTGATGGATCACATACCCAACATGGATCAGGAGCTAAAATTCTATTTGTCACTCCACAAGGACATACCATACCAAAATCATACAAAATAATGTTCCGTTGTACCAACAACATGGCAGAGTATGAAGCATTAATAATTGGCATCAAAATAGCTGTAGAATGGAAGGTCCTACAATTACAAGTGTATGGAGATTCTCAGTTAGTCATTAATCAAGTCAATAATGATTATCAAACAAGGGATGACAAATTGATGCCTTGCAAGAGAATTCTAGATGATTTCAAGAAATACTTTGTGGATATCAAATTTGAATAGATTTCAAGAGTGGACAATAAAGCCGTTGATGCTATGGCTACTATTGCTTCCTTGTTACAAATTCTAGAGAAAAGAAACTGTTATGAGTTCTTGGTGGAACAACTGTTTTCCCCTGCCTATGACGATATTGAATCCCATGTTATCTGTCACCTATTCGATACCCATACCTCAATCTACAGTGAAATTTATACCTATCTGAAAGATAACACTCTTCCACCTAACTTGTCACAAAACCAAAAACATAATTTCATTCCCCAAGCCACCCGAAATACACTTATAGCGGGTGTACTATACCAATGAGGTCTTGATGGAACTCTCTTATGATGTCTAGAACACGATGAGTCTGAAACAAGTTTACGGTAAGTCCATGAGGGTGTTTGCAAAACACATTCAAGTGGCCTAACCTTAGCCAAGAAACTTCTTCGTTTAGGATATTACTGGCCAACTATGGAAAAGGAATCTTTTCAGTTTGTGAAGAAATGTCAAAAATGTCAAATTCACGGTAGCCTCATCCATGCACTAACTCAAGAACTCCAACCTTTTGCATCGACATGGCCATTTTGTCAATGGGGACTAGATCTTGTTGGTAAAATTCATCTGTCTTCATCAAATGGACTCAAGTTTATCATCACAGCTACAAAATACTTCACAAAGTGGATTGAAGTTGTTCCTCTAACCAACATCACAGGAAAGTAGATTTCATCATTCATCCTCAACTACATTATCTACCAGTATGGCATTCCCCAATCCATAGTAACTGACAATGGAAGACCATTCAAAAATAAAGACATGCAAGAATTGTGTGAGAAGTTCAATATTCAACATCGCTTCTCTACACCATATTATCTCTAGGGGAACAGTCAAGCTGAGGCTTCAAATAAGACTATTCTAAAGATTTTGAAGAAAACTATCAATGATGTAGGACTTGATTGACACATCCAATTAAACCCTGCTTTGTGGGCGTACTGCACCAGTATTCACACACTGAAATGAGCTACACCATATGATTTGGTATATGGGTCTGAGGCCATTGTACCTATTGAAGTTGAAATTTCATCACTCTAGGTTTCCTTGAAAGGTATCATCCTTGATGAAGACTATCGGGTCTCAAGATTTCAAGAATTGGAACTGTTAGATGAGCGACGCCAACATGCAGTAAATCACCTAAAATTGTACCAACAACGGATATCCAGAAGTTACAATCACAAGGTAAAACCTAGAACATTTCAAGTTGGTGACTTAGTGTTGAAAGAGAATCCACGCAATCAACAAGATAGAGAGAAGAAAGGAAAATTTGAACCAAATTGGTTGGGGCCCTGTGTCGTTGTATCAGTTTATGGTTTAGGAGCTATCAACTGTCCACACTAGAAGGGGATTAGTTTGAGGAACCCATGAATAGTCTTCATCTCAAGAAATTATATGCATAATCTAGCTAATGCATTCGAAAAAGTCCTGAAGAAACCCAAAAACAGTTGAAAAAGTCCTATAGAAACCCAAAAATCTATGATCGAGAATGATATTTTCTTTGTTTGCTGCCTGTGAGTTAGTCATTATTACTATGAGAATCGTCACGGGACGTGCTCTACAAAGTATCACTGATGATATTTTGGATTCACATAGGAAAATAGTTAACTCTTGTCTATTTACGCAAGGAATGCTCAGGTCATCATGGTCTAATTATACCTAGATGCTTGTGTTAACTTGCACTATCAAACATTATGGAAGTAGTACTCAGGTCATCATGGTTCAATTATACCATCGATGTTTGTACTCACTTTAAACATTTTTAATGGCTCAATGATGACAATAAGCACAATAAATCACTGGGATGACATCATTGTATTATTAGTATTGCATGTCTAGGTTGCATTCATATTTGGTCGTTGTAATGGAATTTATAGGTTTTTCCAAAGTTGATGTTATTTCTATCATTAACAGATTGAGTACGTTTGACATTACCAAAAACATCATTTAGTAGCATGAGAATTAATACATCAATCATAGCATTACCATATCATCTAGGCATTCATTCAGGTCATTAATCATATATTTGCATTACAAAAAATCCAGGAAAAGCAAATGCATTGATCATATCATTTTCATCCATAACCATTTAGTAATGCATCCTAGACATCAACATATGTAAAGTATCATACATGCATTAGATCATAATATTTGCATTAGAAAAATACAAAACATACGTTACCATGCATACCATACATCCATAGGACTATATAAATTCATTCATTAATATAATCATTCATCTTTGCATTAACATCATCTTGCATATCATACATCATACATCATCGCATCAGAAAAATACAAAAATAATAGCATGTAGACATTTGCATAAAACCGCATAGGATCATAACACATAACATGCATGGCATCCATATAATATCATCATCATAAAACATCGAATAACATTGTAGGGCATGGAAATTAAATGCATCCATCATAAACCAATGCATAAACACATATGATCATCATCATCGCTGCATATATATCTCCAAAATATGTCAAATGTACAAGGATATCTAAATGTCAAGAAATACAACATCAAAGGGTGATATCATCAAAAGTCAGTGTATACATCATGACATGACATAAAATGATTGAAACTATGTAGTGCTGCCTCCCGACGCTGCTGGCCTCACTGACCCTGTACCCCCTACTGGACTTGAGGTTCTTGCACCTGGATCTCTTTGATCCCCTGGTAATGGCTATGTCACAACCATGCTCACTGTCTAAGACCGAGATCTGCTAGTTTGAGATTAGGTAAAGCTTTGTTGCTGCTCAGGTGGGACCAACTCATGGTATCAATCTCTATAAAACTGAACCTCCTGAGAAGTGTGACGTATCTCCCTGAAATAATCAACCGCTCTCGTAGCTGTCACAATCTGTTGCAACCTCTCTGTGAGGTCCTCCACCTGCTCAACTTGTTGTCTCAGGGTGTCTCTCTCCACAGTCAATGCTGCAACCTTCCCCTATACCTGTCCCTGGCCCTATATTTGTGCCAACTGTTGTCGAGCAACATCCCTCTTAGCTATCAAAGTCTGAATTTGACCCTATGGCTGTAGGAGCTATGCATGTACCTAAGTCAACATCTGTGTCTATGTTTGTAGCTTCCCCTGTACATGTGTCAGCTTCTCTTGAATAGTCTAAACCTGTGTATGTAGAGCAGTGATCTGTGACTATTGTTGTTGTGAAGGTAGGCATATATGTACATGCTGATGTGATGCTTCTACCAAGGATCGCCTCCTGCGAGGCACTCTGATGTCGAAATCAGGATGTGCACCATCTCCTCCATCTTCTCCACCACCGTCACCACCTCCATCATCGTCATCACCCTAATCTCCACCCTCTCCCTCCACCTCATCTCCACCTCTACCTTGTCTCCATCTAGGTGGTCTATCCTTATCATCCTCAAATGGTGGCATGGGCTCATCAGGCCCTGAAATCCTCAGGAACGAATGATAACCAAAATACGCCGTATACTCCTCACTCATGTATCCCTTGACAATCTATGGATGATAATCCTAGATAACCAACTATAAATGTAGGTACTCGTCACATTTAGCATCATAGGACAATGTAGGTCCCCACTCAGTCATATCGTGTTGTCTACGGGCATATAGAGCTGATCCTTGCGACATCCCTTGAAATTTTTTGTACTTCCTCAATGCTCTCAGCAACATAAACCTCTCGATGATATATCGAGTCCGTCCAATTAGTTATCTAGCAGTCATGATGTATGGAACCTCTAAGTGATCCTCTTCCCACTGCTCATAGTCCACATATGACCGCTAGGTAATTGCATCTAAGTCGTCAAGCACTCGTCTCCAATACTCTAGTTTTCCCAACTTATGCTGGGCAACTGCACCAGCATAACCATAGATGTATGACCTCCCAAATGGTCAGAATCTGTCGGTCTCAAGCTGTGTAATTGCAATATGTTCCTAGGCCCAAACTTGGAGCAATGTAACCTTGACAGACTAGTTGGCTCCTCTCAGATACACAACCTGGTGCAAATCATGATACAAATACGCGAGCATGCATGAACCCCAAGCAAAATGGGTCCTAAACTGAACCATCTGCCTCAATGTGCATCCCCAACCAATAGAGAGTCCCTTTGCCCTCTTGTAAAGACATAAGAAGCCACCGAAAAATCCTGCAAGAATGGAAGGCAAAGGGGCATCACTAGCAAATATCTCCAACCACGACATCCAACATCCAACAATCTGATCATCATGAAAAATTTAGCATAACATATATGTACCTCCCTGCTTAATAGAATCATAAGTCACAATGTCACCAACCACAGGAATCTGCAAAATCCTATAAACATCCTTTGGCTAATGGTCATCTCTCCAGTAGGAAAATGGAAAGTGTTGTGGTTGCTATGCCACCTCTCTACCAATGCTATCAATAATCCCTGGTTAATCCTAACCCGAGGCATATCAATCAATGAAGACAAACCAAATCTCTCAACATGAGATAGCTGTGGAATCATCTCCCATGTTAGCAGGAATCGCTCTCGAGGCTGAAGATTATCCAAATCTATCTCCTATCATTTTTCAAACATCGCAAATCAACAAATCAATCATCAAAAGATCAATCAACCTATCAATCCTAATGAGATTTTCATCAAATCTCGTCAACATTTTGTTTTGATTCTTGCCTCTCATGAGATCAAAACGACATCAGTATTAGTGTACCTTGCCTATCATGAGGTCACTACATCATCTATCCTATCATCAATACCTAATCATCAACTGAAAGTGATCAAACATCATAAATTCAAGGAGAAAATCACAAAAACCTTCATTCTATCTTGGAAGTGCCAAAAAAGATTGTCAATGCGTCATTTTAGGTGAACGCGCCATTCTGTGACTTGGAGGTTCCATTTCGGGCATAGGCGTCATTCTGAGATGTAGAGGTGCCATTTCAGGTGGAAGCACCAGAAAATCACGCGAAGGTGCCATTTTAGATGGAAGCGCTAGAGAAATCCACCAAAGCGCTGGAGAAATGGGCAAAAGCACCATCTCATTGGAAGCACCAGAGAATCTCTCTGATGCACTAGAACAGAGGGAGAAAGTGCAAAAACCCTAAAATGACCTATGAACGACTTCAAAGCGCCATTACAGACCTTGGATTTTATCATCGTCATCATCATCAATCAATTGAAATTTTCAAAAACCATCAAAAATCCTTTATCATCACAAATTTCTCGATTTATCTCTTGAGGGGGCATATAGTTATAATCTCCTAAAAATCACTATCCAGGGCATTATTGAAATTTTTTGGCAGCGTTTGTAAATTTTTCTTTGAAGTAATGCATAAACACATCACTTCAAAGAGGGGAAAAATGTATATACTCAAAATTGGTCTAGAGAATATTAATTAAATATCAATTATTTAATTAATAAATTTCTATTCTTCTACTATTTAAATAAATTGCAAATTTATTTACACAGTTCTTATTTTCTCAATTCCTCTATTCTAATTCACCCTCTTCATGACTTAATTGAAATAAACAAATTTAAATAATTTGTTTTATTTTAATTGATTCCCTCTCATTTAATTTAAATTTTTAAATTTGAATTTCATCACATTTCTACATGTTTCTCTAACTACCTTCCACCTCACCCTCCAACTCACCATGTGTCACATGAACATAATTATTCTTATTTTCATAAATTAGATATTTGCTCTCAACAATTTAACAACCTTCAAGACACATGGCTTCATCCTTCAATTGATTCCTTCTTACACTTGGCAAGATGGTTTTACTAAAGGGAGCCATTGCCTTGTTTTCTCCATCCTTCTCATTCTTCACCGCTGATTTCTCTAGACCAAATCTCAATCGTTCATGGCTGCCAACTCACCCAATGCCTTAGAAAAATCTATAAATTGGGGCCCATTTACAACTTTTCAATAAGGAGCAATTACATAATCTTACTTTGTAGAATTTCACTTGAGTTTTTAGAGCTTCATTTGCATTTTCAGCTTAGCATTTAAGATAGTTTGTCAGTTTTGTTTGGATCATGGCTCCTTTAGGCATTTCATAGTTTAATTTAGCGTGTAGAAATTCTAATCTCATTAGCATTAGCATAGTTTGCATTATCTTCCACTTCATATCATTTTGTGCATATTGACTCATTTCACCATGTCAATTTATCATTTCATGTAGCTGAATCTTTTAATCATATAGATGTAGGTTTATAATCTGCATTGTAAAGGGATAAGCTACTCATTTCTTAGATGACATCCCAGGGATTTGTGCAGGAATAAGATTCAAGAGCACAAATTTCCAAGACATTTAAGATTAGAGGAGGATGCAAAGTTTTTAAAGAATTCTGTTGTTAAACTATGTTTGATTTAGATAGATTCTTTAATGTAATACTTTCCATCTAAGTGTGTTTGTTTTGATATCATTCATGCATATTTTCTAATACACACTTGGAATACCAATCCTCGGGGGCTTGTTTCAGACCATATAGTGCCCTTTTCAATCTATACATAGTCTTTGTTTTCAATCACCTTAAAACCTTTAGGTTTCTCCATATAAAATTCCTCATCTAGATAACCATTAAGAAATTGAAATCTTACATCCATCTGGTATACTTTGAATTTTTTATAGACTAAATATGCAAGAAACATTCTTATAGCTTCAAGCCTAGCAATGGGTCCAAATGTCTCATCAAAATCTATACACTCAAATTAAGCATAACCCTTGCAAACTAATATATCTTTGTTTCTAGTTATCTTTCCATCTTCATTTAGTTTATTCCTAAATACCCATTTTGAACATATGAAATTCTTATTAGTAGGCCTAGGAACAAGTTCCCAAGTTCGATTTTTCTCTATTTGACTAGAATTTCTTCTTTCATGGATTCAATCCAAATTTTATCCTTACTAGCTTCTTCATAAGATTTAGGCTCTATTTAAGATAGTCAAGAATAGTTTACCTATTCTTGTTGTGCAATCTTTCTTCTTGTCATGACACCATCAACTTTGTTTCCAAGAATTTTCTTCTCAGAATGATCTCTTTTGACAAATTTGGGTGGAGCTTTTGGAGTAGTGTTTGCCGTCTCTTATTCATTAGCATCACTTTCCTCTTGTGACCGCTATTTTGTAGATTCTTCTTTTTCTTAATAAAAAATGACCTTTGAATACATATCATCTTTGTGTAACAACTGAGAGTAATCTTCATCCACTCTAACATTCACACTTTCAACTATTTGTTGTAACCTTTTATTGTAACACTTATAAGCTTTGGTTGTAGTTAAATAACCCAAAAATATTCCTTCATCAAATCTTATCTCAATCACTCAAGGTGTCTTCATCCCTTTTTATAAAACATTTTCTCTAAAATATTCTAAAATATTTCATAAATTTAGGTCTACCTTTCCATAATTCATATGGAGTCTTATCATGATTTAGTCTTAATGGTGCTCTATTGTGAATGTGAACAATAGTATGAATTTATTCCTTGTAGTATATATTAGGTAATTTTACTTCATTCAACATTGTTCTAGCCATCTCCTAAATAGTTTTTTCTTTCTCTCAACAACTCCATTTTGTTGAGGTGTTCTAGTTGTAGAGAAGTGTCTTCTAATTGCATTTTTTTGATAATACTTATCAAATTCATGAGAGGTGTATTCTCCACCTCTGTTAGACCTTAAGAATTTTATCCTTGAACCAATTTTATTTTCAAATATACCTCTAAAAATTATGAATCTTTCTAGAGCTTGAACTTTATCTTTAAGAAAAGTTACGCATACCATTCTTGAATAATCATCTATCATTAACATGAAATACCTTTCTCCATTGATGCTTCTAGTTCTTGTTGGTCCACATAGATCTATATGTAATAACTCTAGGGGTTTAGAAGTTGAATACTCTTTTTTCTTGAATATGATCCTTGTTTGCTTTCCTTCTTGACATTCTTTACAAAATGTGCTTGCTAGTTTCCCAATATTGGGCATATGCCTGACTGCATTCTTCTTGTTGACTTTCACAAGATGGTCAAATTTAGTGTGACCCATCCTTTGTGCCACAACCAATTTTCTTCAGTTTGTCTTAGAAAACATCTTGCACCTTTTATCTCATTCAGATGGTATAAATTAATACTTTTTCTACTTGTTTCAACAAAAATTCTACAAGAGCTATTATTTATTATTTTGCATCCACTAGCATGAAATAAAAAATTATATCCTTTGTCACACATTTGACTAACACTAACTAGGTTATGTTTTAGTCCTACATACAAAAAATATTGAGCATTAGTTTTACCATCTATGCATAATATACCTTTTTCTGATCGTAGTATTAGTCAAATTAACTGATGAATTTAAATTGGTAATATTCTGTCGGTCATGCAGTACAAGGGATGTCTTTTCTGGAATGAAGATTTTTGTTATCAGTTTTCATCAGTAAAGCAAGGTAAAGGATGGATAGAGGGAGAGAAGAGAAATGGGGAGAAGAAGTAGAGAGGATCACTCGATCCGGCGACGCGATATCACAATCGAAGATCATCATCGAAGGACGATCGGTCGTCGACAGTCAGATCCGGTGCGATGCTTGTGGATATGTGGCATAAACTGGAAAGTCCTCCTCGCCGAAATACAAATGCAACCTTGTCACATTTCTATGAGAAGCAATGAGGAATATGCTAAGGAATATTCTTTCCAATAGGGATGTTGTCGCTTATCGCCGAAGTTTAGACATAAATTTGAGGTATTATTGCGATGAGTGATGAAATCCATGAGGTATTAAATTAGTGGATGGCTACATGGAAATTCTTTGGGGTATCATTGTCGTTTTCAAGAATAGTTGTAAAAAGAATGTGGTGATGGTCGAGGAGGATTGTTGATCACATTTAAATCAAAAGGATCGATGGTTGGAGTTTAAAATGGAATGACTACTTGTCAGTTCACTCGCACATGCAATCTATCAGCCATTAATGGAGAGGATGCTCTAATTTTGAGTAATAAAGAAGGTTGTTGGGAATCTTTGTTCCACAATTGTAGTTGTCGAGATTTGAACAACTAACTAAGTGAAGAAGTGAAGAAAGCAAGGCTCCTGGTAAGGCGAATTTCAAAGAATGACCTGTTAGAACTGTAAAATTTTGAAATTTTTACAGTCTATTGTACCTAAGAGTTCCAGCATTGAGTCCTCATCATAAGCATAAAATTCCCTCTTTGTATTGTCTTGCTTATTTTCTGTCATAAAATTCATTGAATCCATCAAGTCCTTCATTCTTCATTAAAAGACCCGAATTGGCAAGACGTAGTAAAAGTCTCCCCAACCTGATTTTTTCACTAATTTATGTTTGTTGCAGACTATTGGCAGGATAATTTTCTTGTTTCGGCAACAAAAGGAGTCATTTTGGCAACGAGAATCATTGTAGGAGTGAAGTCATAGTGAATGCATTGTGTTTCGCTGACTGGTGCATGTGGAAGTATATCGGCCAAGCCAAAGGTATTCGGGAGAGAGTCATAGCGAAGTGTTTTTTCTTGCCGATCGACATATAGAAAAAATATATCGGCAAAGGATTGAAGCATCGATATAATGTCACGGTGAGATGGTTTATGTGTTGCCGACCAGTAAATGAGGGTGCCTATCAGTGTAAAGTTTTTGCATCGGTGTAATGTTATGGCGAAGTCTATATTGTCTTACTGGTTGGTTCGCATTGTTTCTTTTCGGCCAAACTAAGGTGATGTCAGGGAATGTCTTACCAACTAGGTGAGCAAGGGTTGTTTCAGTTAGACAAAATGGTATCGATATAAGGTCATGGCGAACTTTTGTGGTCTCACCAAACAACATGCAGGGGTCGCTCTGTCGACATAAAATTTGTGATGTCTCACCGAATGACATATGTTTTTTGTTTCGACCAAGTTAAAGGTTTTCAGTAGAATGTCTTGGTGAGTGTTTTTGGTCTTGCTGATAAAGTTGAATGTGTGGCTTTCGGTGGGAATTTACTCGTGTCTCAGCGATTCAGGGTGGATGAAGGGGTATCTCAGGGAAACATAAAAGTATCTACATAACATCTCCTTGACTTTGAAAGTCACAGCGAAGCAGGTGAAATGAAGATTGCATCGGCAAGAGTACAAATTTGTCTTGGTGACGCAAGGTAAATGAGGACTTTCAGTGAAACAGGATGAAGTCTGTGAGAGGTTTCCCCGACATTTGTAGGTTACGGCGAAGAACATAAAGATAAAGGATTTCGGTCGGTGTGAGAATATTAATGTCTTAGCGATTGGAAAATGCTTTGAAGAATACATATCGATAAGATGCAAAGATAACTATGAGACATCTCCCCAACTTGGAATTGTTACAGCGACATGAAAAATAGAAGCAGTAGTCATCAAGTTGATTCCAGGTGTCGGTAAGACCACAAAGTATCTTGGTGAATGGTGAAATAAACGTTGAAAAGGGATTTCGCCCCAGATTTGAAATTTTCTCATCGATAGGACCTTTGATGCGATAGTGCCAATTTCAAAGGAGGCTTCATTCATGCTTCATTAATGGTGTGATGGGATAAAACAATAATGTTTTAATCAATTCCTCATTTTTGAATTGATTGCTAGTGAATTGGCATGCTGAACAGAGAACCGGGACATTTTTCAGTCTGAGGAGCTCGAGCAGAATATTGTAAGTAATTGCTTCTTTGTTTTTCACATTTTGATTTGGTTAGCTCGAAAATGGAGTCTTCTAGTTCTGGAAAGGGTAGGGGTAGAAAGCTTGGTGAGAGTAGTCAGTCAAAGGGAAAGAAACAAAAAACTGATACAGAGCATGAAGGCATTGAACGAAGGTTGAACCAAGACCTTATTGATCAACTACTTGGTTCAGGGCCTAAAGCTAGAAGGTCCACACAACTTAGGGCAGAAGTTGATAAGCTGGATGATAAATGCAAGTTCATAGGTGATGTTTGGACTGATGTAAGAGGATATGAGCTTTTCAATTTCCACTACCATAGGAGGAACTGTTTTGAGCCTGTCTGTAAACCATGGAAGTTGAATGTAGGGAAATTGGTGTGCCCTAATGTATTCGTAAATGCAAAATTGGTAAAATTGCTTGTTGATCATTATGATCCAAAACATAAAGCCATATGTGATCCTTCTGGAAAACCATAGATACACGTGTCAAAAGAAGCAATAGGTGACTTTTTCAAATTGGAAGGGTTTTGCAATGAGGAAATCAATTGTGAGGAGTTGTAGAAGGAATTTTCAAGAATGGATACAATTTACAAGGGTTGGAGGCTACCAATTCACAGGGTTAAATAGGGTATCAAGCCAGAACCTCTGGAGGATAGTGAAGGGCCTCCCTATCATGTAGATTTGTTTGAACCTTATATAAAGTACACATATTTTTCAGTGTGTCAGGTGTTGGGAATGGATGCCCTGGAATTCATGTCAATGGTGCCAATGGTTATCACAACAGATATTCAATATCACAATTCTAGGCCATTTGATTATGCTTCATATATTTCTAAGGAGCTTGATTCAGGATTGATGGCTATAAAGAGTGGAGCTTCTATTGTTCATCTCAGAAACTATTCATTGTTGATGCATTTAGTGCTATATTTCAAATAGGAGTTAGGGGTATGGCCTTTAGAAATGAGAGTTTCTCAAATTGGCAAGGAGGGTGAAGCATTTCCTGTTCAGTTGTGGACTACTATTTGGGACAGTAGGTTTGCTGGTTCTAGTTTCGTTCATTTTGAAGAGCATTTTGTAAAGACATTGTATAAATTGTATCATTATCCTTGTAACTATTCATTGACTAATGAGATCAAAAGATTCCTTCGGCCGAAAGACTTCAATGGGCCAATTGACCATAACTGGGGAGACTAGTATTGTTTGGAGGGAGCTACAGTAATCAGAGTGTATGGATTTGAAAATGCTCCTCTCATTCTACCAAGGACAGTTCCAAACAGGGTTGCATATTTGGAAATTTTCAAACAGATGGATTACTGTAGTGTGATGCATTTCAGTTGTTTTGGGAAGCAGGCTTTTATGCCTAGTACTTTGTGTTTTGGTGATTTCACTGTATTGGCTAAAGAGGGATATAATTCAATCCTTGATAGATTGTTGCATTATAATATGAGAAGAGGACCAACCAGGAAAAACTTTGACCCTGAGGGATATATCAATTTAGCCTAAGAAAGGATTAACTTTGGAGGGTATCAACATGTACCCTATCCTTTTGATGATATGATCAGAAATCTAGATGAAGATGAAGCAAAAATGGTAGTTGAAAGATATAACCAGGGGATACAAGATATTGAGCTATTGTCTTCTGGAGATGAGGAAACAGCAAGAGCTAATGTGCCACAGGGTAAAACAGAAAAGGTATCTAGGACGAGGACTCAGCAGTATGTTTTCCCTGTTAGAGAATAGAGTATTGAAAGTGGTGATGTTGATGCTAGGCACATGGAGTACAAATCATTTGTCTCTGATGATGAGTTTATACATTCCCCAGAGTTCAAGGCATTCTTGTACTAGCAGAAGGGGAAGGAGATAAGAGAGAATGTTGATGATGTTACTTCTGGAAATGAGGAACAATTGCTAGCTCAATTGAGAAGATGTGTGGATGATGAAATGACAAATATGACTCCTGAAGTGGGGAGGAAAATGTTGGAGAGTGCCAGTGTCATGATCTTTCCTGGTCTTGATTTGAACTCTGCATTGGTCTTTGATAGTTTCTTGAAGGGTAGTAATGCTACACATAAGCTTGATAAGGAAAAGGTGACATAAGTATATGCAGGATCCAAGTATAATATTGATGATGGATCATTAATGATATGGGATTTGTACCCACCCCACAGGAAATCAGTGGTAATTGATACAGAGAAGGCATTTGGCCATGTCATGACTCTAAAAGCTGGAGAAGCTGATCCTGTAGCTACTACAGATATTGGGGTAAATATTGCAAAGTTGAATAAAGCACAAATTCAGCTATTGATAAAGGAAAGAGAAATGTATAAAGCAAATAATGAAAAATTGCTAAGAGAAAATGATAGACTCAAAGACTTGGTTGGTGTTTCAATGGGGACAACCAAAATGATCACTCAAGGAGAAAGCTCTCAGGAAAAATATCACTGGGTAGGATCAAGTGCTTATTCTCAGGGAAAGCATGATGCCATTGCTGCAATTTTCAAGAAGAGGTAGGATCATTTAACATCCTGGTTGAATAAATTGTGGGGAAAATACTCTCATACTTTTGCTGCATTGAAGGAGCACACAAGGATGGATGGAAGAATCATGGAGAAGTTTCATGAGTTGGCTCAAAGTACTGAGGCTAGCAGTTCTACACTTGAAGCTGCAAATCATATAATCAATCGCAATCAAAATTTCTATGATGAATTGCAAGGGAATGAACAAGGGTTAATTGCAGCTGCCAAGAAGACTGTGATCACATTTTCTGATGACAATGGGGATTTGAAAGAAGCCACTAGGTGGAAAAATGAATGTGGGTCAATGCTGAATGAAATCATGAAGACAACTTCTGCAGAGGATACAACATTGGAAGAAGTGAGCGAGCAAAATGAGGAAATGGTCAAGATGGAAATCATGATCCAAAATGTTGCTGGAGATGAGGACACATATGAGTGCCAGGATTATTTAGACCACCTTGCTAAGACTCACTTATGGCTAAATAGAGCCTAATTATTCTCTATCTTTTGTTTTGTAATTTGTATTTCCTATTTCTGAAAGGTTGCATCCTTTCGTATTCTCAATGTATAAATGCCCATTTTGAAAACAATATGTGATATAGGTAGAATAGGATAGAAAATAGAAAATACGGTGAAACACCATGTTTCACAGGGTTGAGACTCTGATGTATGTTTTGAAGCCATGGAGATATCAATGAAAATCATCTGATTTGCTGGCGTATTCTGGTGTCAATTGTTGTGTTGTGCTTATTGAAAGAATTATTTAAGTTGTCTCTAAGATTGATGTTGCTTGGTTATCTAAATTAGCATAACATGTTTATGTCTGGTTTATCAATACGTATTTGCCGTATCTGTGTGATTAGTTGATAGGTTCTTTCAAGGAAGGATTGAACCCTTTTAATTAATCACAATAATCAGGAAATTTCGTTTAGATCAGTAAGAACTTAATAATCACAATCTTGCATGCTTATACTAGTTATAAACAAAATATGCCAAACAATTTGAACGACCTCCAGAAAGAAGTCAGTTGTTTAAGATTTCATTTGGCTCCGTATACTATATAAGGCACTGGTCTCACCGTTTCCATCATTTAGTTTCATTCATACTTTTTACATTTGTTAACTGAGCATATTAGGGTTTAGTTTTGAATACTGGTATACAATTTATACCAATTTTGTTTTATTTTGTCCATTTCAATCAGCCATTGTGGACAAATCATGGCATGAAGAGAATATCAATAGTCAAGTTTGCTTCATTTGTTATAGGTACACCCGCCTAGGTCTAGCAGCACTTGGAGAGTAGAAGGTTTAATTATTTCAAACCTTGTTCAGTTACCCTAAAATGTTGTGAAAGCTTGGCAACCTTTCATGGTTCAAACTTGCATTTTTGAGAGCTAACATGACCTACCATTGTGCTCGTGTAAGTAATTTCTTGGCCTCTATGAGAAACTTGTTGCATTGAGTAGTATGGGAATTGGGTGAGTAGCTAGGTTTTGTGATCAAAATTATCATTTTTTGTGTGCTCCCCATCAGGTTTGTGCGTTATTCAAGGTCAATTAAAAAAACACCTAGGTAATGTTAAGCTCTCACTTATCTATCTAAGCATATAATTTTTTCATATTTTGATTATGTTAAGGCTTTCAACTTTAATTTTTTTTGGTGTATTCATTTTTGTCAAAAACCAATGTTTGGTATTTTTTACTCTATTTTTTAATAGTTCACTAAAATTTTAAATAAATTAAAATTTTTAGAAACTAGACTCCATTCTACACATATTAAAAAAAATGATTTTTGATTAGTTTTCAATTTTTTTAAAGGGAAGCATGCTCAAATTTCTATTTTTTAGGATGTGTCCACTTTGAAAATTAATAAAAAATCATATATTCATTAAAAAATTAGTAGAAAAATTAGGGATACACTACATGGCATTAGCTAATTTCTCACCGAAGCGATTTTTAAAATACTAAATAAAAGTTAACATTTTAGGGGGGGCACACCAAATGCTATGCTATGTTTTTTCTTTCAAACTAGGACCAATTTGTGTAGCCCCCATTTTTGAACCCCTTAATCTCTACCATTTCAAAAAAATTAGTAGTTTAGAAAGTAGACTCAGAGCACTTTTAGTCTTGTTTTCATTTCATCTTAAAATTTTGAGTGTAACTATCTTCAATTTCTCAACCAAGGTCAGCCTTTCCTAATTTAAAAAAAAAGTGGCTACTTAAGACCCTTTTTGGTCCCCCATCTTTGTGCACTTACCCACATAATTAGTGATGACACAAAGCTCTTTGACATTTCTATATCACTTTGTGTAGAAACATTAAGATGGTATCAAAAAAACTACCTAACCATAATGGAGACTAGGAAATGGGGAAAGAAGAATTCTTAGCCAATTTTTCCACCCTAAATTTACCTATAGAAGGGGCTAGTAAACTCTAGGAATTAATGCAAAATTAAGATGAAACAATCAAAGAATTTGATAAAAAATTCAAAGAAGTTACTAGATGGCTAAAAGAACCATTAAGTGATGTTTTTTTTTGAATGGTCATCTTCAGAGTTCTACTAGAAATTAGAATATCACTAGATGGATGAAATTTCTATGCAATTCATAATTAGTTACATTTGCATACAAAATTGAAAATCAATCCTGGCATAAACAAGACAAGGAAAGAGAAAACAAGGAATTAGAGAAACTTAGACTAGGAGTAGAATAGTTGCGACTCCAATAGGATATCATGGAAAAATGAGAAGTATATATGTTCCAAGACCCAATAAATGGTGCACCTACTATAGAAGGGAGGGACACATTAGAAATGATTGCCCCAAGGAAGTATGAGAAAAGAAAGAAAATGTTATGAGTAGACCTATGGACAATACCCAAAAAGGTGAATGCAGTCTACTGTGGTATTTGTGGAGAGTGGGACAACCAAGAAACTAAATATTCCCCTTCATAGTTGTTTTGATTTTAAGAAAAGATTCTACCACAACAAGTAATAAAGACCAACAAATAATGACATATGTTAATAGTTTAGCAAAAGTACCATTATACAAAATCGATCATGGATATAAAATACCACCATGGAAAAATTAGAAAAATGCTAGTTCTATATAGAACCAGTCAAACTAGGAAAATTATAGTGACAAAGGCCAATTCCATGGGGGAAAAAGGATGAGGTAGAGGTAGGAGACAATGGAATGATACTACATGCTTTAAATGTGGTAAACCATGATATTTTGTGATAAAATGTTGGGAAGACAAAAAGAAACCCTCCAAATTTTGTGGTAGCACATAACATAATGTTTTCAACTATGATAGAGCCCAAACCTACTATAAAATATGGATTTCCAATAAAAAAGTCACAAATTAAAAAAATTAAATCAAAACAGAGGGGCAATATTATTATGAAAATTTACAAAACAAGATGAAGATATAGACCAAGGAAGCTACAAAGAGTAGAATACAAAGGACTCCAAAAAAGAGACCCCTACCCATAATAAAGCAATAATAATAATTCAACAAGGAACCGACACCATGAATAATAAAAAAAGCATAACTAAAGAAGAAACTTCCATAGATGAGGAGGCATTTCACCTCACTAAGGAATAAAATGATAATATAGTGAAAGAAACAAAACGAGTAGTCATAAAACAACAAAATGAAGAAACATACCAATATTTTTATAAACAAGAAGTTGAAATACTAAAAAAAATAACCAAAATGGCTAATCAATCCAATCTATTAGATAAAATACAATAATTTCATAAGTATTGGAATAAACAACAAAAAACACCTCAAATTATAACTATGAATAAAGAAGACAGATAGTGGAAAACATGTCCAATCATGATCACAATAAGTATAAATCATAAAAATATAACTAATTTCATGGTAGATTTAGGATAAGATATCAATATGATTTCAAAATGGGTATGGGAGTAGATAGGAAAAATGAAATTAGCACAAACACCATATAACATAAGTTTAGTGGATGGAATTGGAATGAAAACTCTAGGGACATGGAAGTAGGTGGAAGTAAATATTAAAAGGGTAAAACAAATAGTGGATTTTGAAGTAGTTACGATTAATGAAACATTTGACTCATTTGATGCCTTGCTAGGACTTAGATGGTTTCTGAATGCTAACGAGATTGTAGACTCCCATAAAGAAGATATATTATTTGTAGATAAAAATAGAATAGTTAACATCCCCCTAGGAAAAAATTCTAATGAAACATACATAGAAGAAATAAAACCAGAGGAATATAATGAAATTTTTAATAAAAACCTATACATAATTTCAATATTACCAGCAAATGAGAACTTAAAAAATCCAAATTTAGAAGGAGAATTTTACATTGAGAGCACCACATATAGCATGGATTGAAAGGAGGTTCTAGATGCCTATATGCAAGAAGAATCAAAACTCCATTCCAAGAGAATTATTGACTTTCACAAAATATTCATGATCTGGAAGGCACTAGAGAATGCCCCACATTCTTCTACCTTAAGAGATAATCTATTGAAAAATAGTTATAACAAAACAAAAGAAAACACAAAAGCTACAAATAAAACCAATAGCAAAGTAAACAATGTTTCATAAGTCTAATGTCATAAAATTGCACCCCATGGAAATTTCACATTTGCACATTTTCCCACAACATTTATGACACCTAACTGCATTTATGACAAGAACCTTATGAGTCAAAATTTCATGATTCCAACTCCATACAAACCAATGACAAAGAAATAATAGTCTGCCACCTTGTTTCTTGTTAAATTATGACTTGGATACATGCATGCACATGGATGTCTGTGCACAATGTGCTAGCATTCCCACACTTTCTGAATTTAAATAGGGAATCTTAGAAGTCTTTTCTCATGACATGTGTCATTGAAGCAGGATTATGAGTTTAACGACTCTTACCGCCCATGCAGCTACACAAAACTCACCTTTTCACTCTCATTTGCAATACTTTTCACTTGAACTCACTCAACCAAGTTCTCTCTTCTTTCTCTTCTCTTCTACATCGTGTCTCTACAGTGAAGCTATACTAGATTTAAGTCTCAACAATAGCCAAATCTCTCTTGTAAGGACCTAACATCATGTATATCAAGCCAAGAGGGAGCCACAAATAGTTGGTAACACACCCTTTTTTCTTTTCTATTTTCTAGCATAATATTTATTGTGTCTATATTTTGTGATATGAGTTCTCCTCCATAGTAGGTTTTTTTTTTTATCACTCTCATGTCTACTTTACTTTGTGTCTACTATTCTCTCCATCTATCTAGTTTTTTGTGGAGATGGGAACACAAAAATGGGGGTTTGGTTGAGCAAGCCCCAAATTTTTTCCTCATCCACCTTGTGTGTAG
>VDFB02330637.1:0-105623 GCA_007258455.2 Sequoia sempervirens
GGCACTTACACAAAGAGCCGAGTTACCCACTTATGGGCCCCGCCCAAATCCACAAAGTGGCAAGTGTCTTTAGGGGCTGAGACATTGATGGGGAAAGAAGGTACAAGTCACCAAGGGGAAGGGTCGTGATATACACCCTCTTAGGCTTGGCATATGGCTTTAGGCGGACCCATCATGTCTCTTCTCCCAAAATCCTAATATGTTTACATTATTGTTAAGTAATGAAAGTGATGCAAATGTCTAACCCTAACAAGCATATATACATATTTGTGAATGTTGTTCATGTGGTGAATGCAGGATTCAATCCGAGATTACATCATTAAAGAGATTTATTTAATAAGGTAAAAACCCTAACTGAAATTTGTTGCAATTTGTGATCAATAGGCAAATTCTAGGGCAAATCAAGATAGGGGACATTACATTTGGAAGGTGCCTGTAAGGTAATCTAGCCAAATGCAATTGATTTTTTCCTAAAAGCACAATAAAGGGAAAGGGGAGGTTTCCATTCTCTTGAACCCCCTGTTGGGCCCCATTGTTCATCATATTTCTCCTTATAATAGGTTAGTGTGGGTTGAGTTCAATCTGGATAAGAAAAATTTTGGTATATGTTTGGTTTATGCTTCCAATTACTATAAAGGAAGATCTAATTTGTGAAACTGGTTAGCCAATAATTTAATAAATATTACATGGGTTTGTGGTGGTGATTTCAATATATGGTTGAATCTAGTGCTGACAAAATAGGAGATTGCAAATTCGAATGGAAAGGGAATGAAAAAAAAGGGGCCAAGTTCAAGAGGAAAAGCAACTTTGTTGAATCCCTAATAGGGTGTAAGCAAGACAGCAAGGATATTTGATTCACCTAGTCTACTTTTCAAAAAGCTAATAAGAGGGTGTTTCTAGGCTGCACAAGTTCATGCTTGATAGCTTGGTTTTGGTGCCCCCCTGTTCTTGGTGACAATGTAGTCCAAGATAATTCTTACAACTCTCTATGGTCATTATCCCATTGAGTTTGAATTCTTCCCTCTCCAATCCTCCTATCTCTCCTTGTGCCTTTGAAGGTCTTTATAAGCTCAATATCTCTCATTTGAAAGACCATTCTTCCTATAATACCATGTTTAATTTGTGGGTTTTGAATTTCGGGAAATTTTCTATCAATTTTATGAGGATTTTGGTAAGAACAAGGGTAAACAGAGAGCAAATAGGCTTAGAAGGTTGCAGGAAGATCTTACTATAGTGGAAAGTAGTGTTCAAGTCAGTCCCTTTGATGCAGTTTTGTAGACAAAAGCCCTAGAAGTTGAGCATTTGATGGGATGTGACCCTTTCCACAAGGCTAGAGATGCTAGATATTGGTCCAAGATTATGTGGCTGCACCTTGGTGATAAGGATTCTAAGATCTTTTCTAAGTATTTGAAAGTGGAGCATAATAGGGAGAAGATTAAGGCGATTGAGGTGGGGGGATTCTCGTGAAGGATGAGACTAAGATTAGGAAAGCTTTTCAAAAAAAATTATAGTAATTTGTTCACCTCAGAAGATGATAATATTGTTGTGTCTAATGCTAGAAGCATTTTTTCCAAATTTGTGCCTTATAAACTAGGGAATAAAGTTGTTGATGGCCTAGATGTTGATCTTACCCTAGATGAGATTAAGAATGCAATTTGTTATACGAAAAAGGACAAGGCTTCTAGGTGTAATGGCTTCCCTATTGGGTCCTATAAGGCAAATATTAACTAGATCAACAAATTATTGCTTACGGTCTATAGAGAGGTTATTGCGGTTGGTACTCTTGGAATTTGGATCAACAAAGGTATTATTAAGTTGCTGCCTAAAAATGGTGATCCCAGTCAATTGAAGAACTACAAAACAATTAATTTGCTCAACATATCTTATAAGATTTTCACTAAGGTTTTGGCTTCAAGAGATCAAATAATTTTACCCAATGTAATCTCCCCCTCTCAAACTAGTATTGTGAAGGGTAAGTATATATTGGATGATTTGTTAACTAATTGGGAAGGGATGTACTGGGCCAATTTTTCTAGGGATAATATTTCCATGGCTCTTCTTGACTTCAAGAAGGCATATGACCAGATAGAGTGCCCTTTTATTATTTTGATGCTAAAGGCCTTAGGTATTGGAGAGTTCTTCAATAGGATGGTATCCTATTCAGGGATGTTTCTGCCCAAACATGTACTAATGGTGAAATTTCAGACTCTTTTCTCCTTCAAAGACCTACAAGGTAGGGCTGTGTCTTTTCATCTTTTTGTTTTAACAATTGAAGCTATACATTTTTATTAAGGGGCTGCTCTTTAGGGCGACCAATTAAAGGAATGATCATCCCCTCCGGTGATCCTATGATTGAACTAAAATTTACAAATAATACAACTATTTTTGCTGAAATGGATAAGCTCTATTTTAGGAAACTGGATAAGAGATTGGATATATATTGTGTTGCCTAAGGGTCTAAAATTGCAATGCATAAGTTGAATTTGCTTAGTTGGGTTAATAAGTTTTCCAATTGGCTATTGAAAGTGGAAGTGATTAGGCCCAAATGAGGTAATCAAATATTTGGGGATCCCATTCTCCCTTAATTCTTCATTGAAAAGCATGTGGTGTTGGGTTATGGAGAAAATGAGTAGCAAAATTGCCATATGGTAAGAAAAATCATTCTCTTCCAAGAGGGTTTCAAGTGTGACAAAAAATGTTTTCCTCCTATGCCTTGTATTTTTCTTCCCATTCGCTTGTGTCCTCTTCTCATGTTAATCATTAAGAAAGCTTATTAGAAGGTTTATGTAACCTAACATAAAAGGAAATAAGAAGCATGTTGTCTCTTGGGAGCAATGCGTTAAGCCTAGAAATATGGAAGACGGGTCTGAAGGACATTTCGAAACATGTTGTCTTACCCATAATAAATTTTGCTTCAATAAGGCATTTTGCTTAAAATAAGCTAAATCATGTAAAATTGCTGTCAAAAGTATGTTTTAGGTCAAACAAAACATAGGCTTTTTGTGGGTTTATGTCAAGGAAGATACTTGCAAATTTCTGAAAATTTGAAAATTAGGGTTTCAAACCCCTGTTTTTAGGATAACCCCTAAAAATAGGACCTTTCCAAAATTAGTTGAAAATGATTTTGATAGGATAAATTGACCTCACAATCACACTGGTCAAGTCAAAATCACCAAAAAGTTTGTTTTACTCTGGTGGGTCTATTTTCATTTTTCAGGAAGAAAGCTAGGACCTCCACAACCATTAATGGCAAAATGGCCAGTAGGTGAAATTTAAGCCTCGAAAGCTTCAACGAAGAATCCATGGCGAAAATGCTCAAAAAGATGCTTTGTGACAAAGGGGATTTCCAAAAGTGAAAAATGTTGAAAATCGACTAAGTCTGGAAAATGCACGCCTTGCTACCAAAAGGAGGCTATGCAATCAAATGCCTTAGTCATTTTTCCAACACCCGTACATGCAGCATAGTGAAGGTGATTGCTAGGATACATGTGTCCGCGTTGTCGACGACAATGCTCAAATCAATCAAGCTACACGGCGAATGTGAAACATGAAGAGATGAAGATTTTCGAAGGAAATGATGAAACTACAGCTAAAAGTGCCCCTGCTAGCCAGCGGCACCCTTGAATTCCAAAGGTCAAAGGCAGTCATCAAATTTTGCCGAGACAGTCACCTCCTTCATGTTTTGGTGGCTTTTCGGCACATCGTCAAGCAAGATCACTTGATTTATCAATCATTGGCAAACGGAAGCGGAAACAGGAGATGTTGAAGGCATGTATCATCAAAGAACTACAGTCAATCAAGGCAAAAGCGCCCCTGCAGGCCAGGGGCGCCCTTCATTTTGAGTCCCCTGATGAGCTTTTCAACGACAGCTTTCTACAAGGCATCTGCTCAGCTTCGCATTCAATCTAGTTGCATGTTCATAGGACCTGTCAAGCATTTGCAAACGAAGATCAAGCAGAAAGCACCTGAAAGCAAAGGCAAAACGAAGAACATGGAAAATTGGTTAAGTGTTAAGGAAACTGCATCTTTCTAGAAATAGGCGCCCAGCTTTTTGGGCAATCATATGCAGTCTGTAAGCTCAGTGACCTCCAAGATAACCTTCTCCGTTTTGATCAATCTCAACAATGATATCGTCAGCGAAGACAACAGATAAATCAAACATCTGACAACAAAGATCAAACTAGGATTGTTCGTGAAAGTTTGCAACATGAAAGCAACAAGTCAAAAGGTCAAAGGCGCCCCTGCAGGCCAGGAGCACCCATGCTTTTGAGGCACTCAAACAAACTTTCACAACTTGCAAAGCCAATCATCCATTCCAAGACTGAACTGGTTATCCATCCCATGTTTCAGCAAGCTCGCCAAAATCATCAATCACCGATGATCTCAAATCAGAGCACGGAGGGTCAAACTGGAGGAATTGAAGAACACTCAGGAAATTGACTAAGTTTAGTGGAAAAATGCACCTTCTTGGGAAAAGGCGCCCAAGGATCAAAGGCATCAAACTTAGGTTTTGAGCTTTGCAACTCCCAAGCACACTTCATCAAAGTTGTTCCATCTCAACAATGGATCTGTCAGCAACACTTCCAGATCAACAGAGCAACCTGAATCAAGGATCGAACGGAGGCATTTCATCACAAAAAAATAATGAAAAAGTGTTCAACTCCTCAAAGGGACGCCTAAAGTCAAAGTAAGACTCAGTTGACTAAAGTTATGAATATTTTGAAGGCTTTTCATGTCTAAAACGTCCCCAAATTGGTGGAAATCAGTGTTGTGAACTCCAGATCAGGCTAATTGACTCCTCCATCATGTGTTGGCACCAAAACTTGATGCATTCAACATCAATCACTATATATCAAACCTAGGCGTCATAATTCAACATCTTTCTTTGCAAGTTGAAGCCAAGAACAAGCATTTTTCTCTCCAAGACGTCTTTTGAAGATCTGACAAAGGGGTTTTCATTGTTCTTCATATTTTTTAAGATCAATTGCACAGAAGGACAATTTATCAGAGTTTGCATCTTCAAGCATAATTTTCTTGAAGATCCAAGGAGGCAATTGATAACTGTTGTCCCTCATTTTTGACTTGTTAAAAATTTGGATAACCAATCAAAATTTTCATAAAATTTGGATAACCAATCAAAATTTTCATAAAATTTGAAGATTTTCTTCTCTATGGCACGCATTACAAGGTGCAAAGAGTGGCAAATCTCAGTTTTAGGTTTATAAACCTTTGGGCTACTCTTTTTCTCTCTTTCTTTTCCGTTTTTATCAATTTTTGAGTCTTTTTCCTTGTCTTTTTGGTCAAAATCGGGTTTTTGGAGCAACTCAGCAAGTAGGGAAATTTTGGCTTAAAAGGCAAAATTGCTAAAGCTCTTAAAAATTCCGAAATTGCTTAAGTGAGTCAAAAAGTCCGAATTTGTTAAGAATGCTCATTTTTGACAAAAGTAAAATTGCCATTAGATCAAAAAGGCCTGATTTCCTTAAAATACTTGCAATTGCATCTAAAAAGTCCGATTTTATTTAAAAGATGCTTGTTAAGTGTTTATAAACCCTGATTTTTCAAAAAGCACTTGTAAATGGATCAAAAATGCCCGATTTCAAGTAAAAGAACTTGTGTTGGTAGCCAAAAAGCCCGATTTCAGTTTTTAGTGTCATTTTAAATTGCAAAGAATTCCAGAAAGTCCGATGCCATTCCTGCGCCTAGGGTTTTCTTCCAACGTTTTTTGTTTATGTCTTGTATAGAACGCATTTCTTTTACTCGTCCATTTTCTGTTCATTAAAATGCCTTTCTGAAAAATGCGTTTTCTTCTTTTTCTTTGCATTTTATTTGTCATTGCCTCCATTTTTGAAATCGTTTGTATATATGTATATGCCATTATTCGTTTTTTTGAAAACGCGTTTTCATTTAAAATGACATTTATTCAACTTGCCTTCATTGAAAATACGTTTTCATTTACCCTATTTTCACCTTCATACTAAAATATCATACATTTATTCATTATGCCTTTCTGAAAAACGCATTATTCATCCTATACGCCTTCCATCTTTGATATATCCTCACTCATGAATGTGGCTCTTATGCCAAAAAACGTGTTTCTCCTTATACCATGCGCCCTTCATTTTTCTTTCATTCCATTGATATTCGCCCTTCATATCATTTCATTGCATTCCGTTCTCATGTCATTCGTATTGTACACTTTATCCATTTACCATTTTCTGATAATAGAAAAGAAACAAAAAAAATGATGATGTTTTTGAAGTAAAGCAAATCGGGTTTTTATTCACCCATTGCAAGTCGGGATTTATAACCAGAATTGCAATTATAAAAAAAATTGCTAAATGCCCCAGAAATTCCGACTGCCTTTTGTAAAATTGCTAAAGTCATTGAAAAACCCGAAATGCTTAAAGCCTTGAAAGTTGAACTTTTGGACTTGACTTTAAATCCAAGCTGCCCTTGAGATGAATGCTGAAGTTGAACAAGATATTCTTTCAAACTTTGAGAAAATCCCTTGCATAGTGTTAAGTTATGAAAGAGAATTGCTTGCAACCGATGATGTCGTTTCTCAAATTACTGCAAATCTTCACCAGGAGTTCGATTCAAATCGGTTCTTCATGGATTCAATCCACAAGTTCGTCAATCATCGAACAATCTTTGATAAGATGCAAGCTGCTTTCGAAGAACACAGAAAGGTCACAGTCAGAAATCATGATGTTATCATTAAGACCGTGGTTGTTGCTAGAAATACCCTTGGTCTTGATCCTAATGAGTTGCAGATGATCATCAGCAAGTTCTTATCTTTCAAAGATAGGAATAAGACAAATTAAAATATTAGGTTGTTTTATGTATTTTCACTTTCGACAAAGTATATGTAAAAACAAGTTTTGCAATTGCAAGTGTTCTTTCTTTGCAGTTTTGGAAAATGTAATTACATGTAAGATCTTACAAAACAAATCACAATTTGGATTGTAATTTTGAATAAGTCAATTGAAATTAGTTACCGGTTGAGAGATTTTCTCAAGTTACTTGAGATCCTCCCACCTTTTTTCTCATGACCTCTCTCCTATAAATACTTGAGAGGGTCCTTTGTAATTTAGATATCTTTTGGCAATGCAACAAAATTCTGCCAATTTGTATATGCATTCTAAGACTGAGTTTAGATGTAAATCAGATTGCAATCAATAAAGAAAACAAATTGCTTCCAAACTTTGTGTTGGTACAGATTGTTATGTGACGACATTATTTGGAATTGATTGTGAGTTTTTGTGGTGTTATACAAGAGGGATTCAAGCTCAATTATGCAGACTTTGAGCTGCAAATTGTATTTAAAGTTTTAAATTGGTTTTTAGATTTGATACTGCAAACTTTGAGCTGTTTGTCACATTTGAAGCTATTGTAGAACGCTCAAGCAAAGGAGATAACTTGCAGACTTTGTGTTGCTTTTATTTTCTATGTTTGTGCATCTAACTACATTATGTAGTTAGATTTCGAGCTGCTACATACTGTACTTGGTTACCAGAAAATCATCTAAAAAGGTTGATAGGATTGCAGATTTTCAAGACTTTGCGCTTGGAGTTGTTTTCCCGTCCCGAAGGAAGTGATGGAAGTCTTTGAGCTTTCAGGAAACTTCATTTCCTTTCTATTGATTTTATTTGCAAGCTGCTGTTATAGTTTATTTAAAAAGGTTATGTTACTTTTCTGCGAAGAGAAAAGAGTTTAGTCTTTCCTGAAATAAGAGGAGAGATTATCGTTCCACCCGTATTTGTTTTTAGTTATTTAGATAGGGGGAGCCTTCCTTTAAATAGGAGAGTTTAACTCACACACTGTGGCTGAAACCACAATTTTGCATATCCTCAAGGTATACAAAATTTTCAACCAACAATAACTTCCAAACTTCTTGTGTTTTTTCCTCTATTCTTGTCTTAGATCTTCTTGCATGTCCAAATGAACGGAGGTTATTCACAGATCTAACCTTCTGGGTATGATCAGCACAACTTTTTCAACAAAACCCACATGTTGGATTTTTCCAAAAACAATAACCTTGCTGCCCCTATTTTTAGAGTTTTCCTAAAAAAATCACAATTTTGAAAATCAGACAAACTGAGTTTGTCCAACTTTGAAGCGCCTACAATACCCAAGTGTCAGATTTTTTCCAGAAAAATACTTCTCAACAAGGGCTATTTTTAAGGGTTTTCAGGAAAGTTGCCTGAACAGTATCGTGTGCACAGTCAATCTTTAAGTTTTTCAAAATGCAGTTCTCCCAAGTCAAATACAAGACCAAAACGGTCTTGGTTCATGACTTCCTGAAAACGATAGACACTGATCTACATCAAATACACCCAGAGGTCGACTCAAAAAGGCTGGAAGGCATAGACCAATGCACATTACAGAACATCAAGCAATCCAGATTACTTGAGGCTGCATCAATCCCCATCACAACACAAAGCGTGGAGTTTGTAATAGCTTGCATTAAGCATTACAACCCTACCACACGAGAAATTCAATCAGTAGATGGGCGAGTGATATGCATCCTTAAGCCTAGGGATATCGAAAGGTGCTTTGGCATTCCACCATGTCCGGCAAATGTGGTCATATCTATGAGAGAATGCGAAAAGACATTCGAAGTGTCAAAAGATAAGTGCCAGAAGAGAATGGCAGAAAAATGGCTTAAAGGGAAAAAGGCAAACTTGCCCAAGAATGTGAGACGTGGAGAGTTCTGGGATGAGTATGCCTCAAGTTCAACTGCATCACTGGTCAAGAGGAGGCGAACAAATTTCAGTCATGGATGTACTATATCATTGCCAAAATTGTAAGCAACAAAGAGCATTATGACTGGCCCGCCCTCATCAGTGATACACTTCACAAGCAGATGACCGGGTTCCTAGAGGCTCATAGGTTTCACATGTGCTCATATCTTGTATACTTGATTGCCTTCCAAGGCCAGTTCAGAGCATTAAACACTGTGGAAACTTTGAGTGTGCAAAAGGTCCACAAGCATTTCTCGTGACTTGAGTTCACACAAGCAGAAAGACATTTCAAGCGGATAAACAATCTCTTCCTAATGCACATCGTGAGAGACCTCGACCATGAGATGCATATACACGTCACCAGCAACCAAGGAGGCAATGGTAGACTAAGCGGATTGGTTCATCCAGTTCCCCACTTTCACCTACATACGCGTGTATGGGTATTTTGGTCATCCTGCCATGTAACCTCGCTATCCATCAGATAGGGTGGTCATCATGGAATTCTTGTGGCAGTTGTCCGAGGTACATTCTCATCTGCATAACAAACGCAAGACGACCGCGAATTTTCCTTTCCAAATGGGACTTTATAGGTGTAAGACAGCAACTGACGCCAAGGCCATGGGCCAAGAGACGGTGAGACTTAATCTTAAGTATCTCATCGAGAGACGATCATATGATCCTAGAGGCCTCTATGCAGCACACCTTGAGCAACACTCTTCACACGAGTCTTCCATGGAAAACTATTGGTTCAACTGTGAAGATGAGTTCGATGAATGAAGACACTATTATAGCCAGTTCAGACTTCCACAAATTGTTGACTTCATGTCAAAGGACGTGGAAGGCCTATCCGATGATGATGGGGAAGTTATTCTTCCTTCATTCTTCATAGATCAGGTTGACTCACAACCACTTGGAAAAGTGGATTGGTATGCCAAGGAAAGTACATCTATTGAGGAAAGGACAAGTAGGGTTGTCAGAAACAACCAACTCTACTTGGACAATAAAAGGACAAGGAAGGTAGTTATTCCCCGCACAAAGCCGCCACCGGTTCATTCTTCACTAACTTCCATGTCGAGAGCTAAGCCAAGACAAAAGAAATGGAGCAACCCTCCTAAAGGAGCTAGAATGTCAGGACACACAAGGGGAAGATTACCGATTGTTGATACAAATCAGCAAGAGGTACATGTGGAGATAGCCACAAACATAGCTAAGCCAGTCATGGAAACAGCTGAGACAGAGCCAGTGATTGGGACAGTCACAGCTGAGATAAAGCCAATGATGGAAGCAGTTGCAGCTGATGCAATACCAGAGGTGGAAGCAAAGCCTCCCACTTCGCCACCAACGGAGCAGTCACCGGTCCACATTAACTTGGATTCACCACCACGCGAAATCACTACACAATCCCAATCGTCAGGGACTAACATTCCTCCTTCCAGCGAGGCTAGTCAAGATTCATTTTGGCTTGAGAGTCTCCTAGGAAAGAAGAGATAAAGGCCATCCTACCAACTAGACTTCACAGAATTTGACCATGTCCCTCAAGACATGCCAGTAAAGAAGCTAAAGAAGCAGGTCCATGTAGGAAAGAATGCTAACAATGAATTTGTCATAGAGACAGTTGCGCCACCTGAAGACAGGAATGCACATGAGGTAGAGGTTGATGACTTCACCTTGTTGAAAGTCAAGTTCGGTAAGACCACTCGTCGGGTGGAGGCAAATCTCCTTGAAGTTGCATCAATAAGTGTCAAGGAAAGAATGGCTAAGGACGACAAGGATAAAGTACCCTTAAAGGCTGAAAACCAGCAGCTGATATTATATATATCTAGCTTCATGCATGGTACACCAAACATCCCTGCCTTGACTTGAGAGTTGCTAGACCTCCCCGTGGAGCAAAATCATCACCAGCTGATCTTATATGGAAAACACTTGGGGAATCAAGTGGAAGAATTTGTCATCAAACAGTGGTGTATACTTGCAGAGTTGTACTAGTTAAGGTACAGAGCCCATGATCTTCGCACGGAGATTCAACAATCAGAGCAAAAGGCAGTAAAGAAGAGGCCTGGGGACGAGATCACAGTCTCAGACTTGCGGATGGTGTACCAATCAATTACTATAGAGGAGAACAAGCAACATCTTTTCGCTTGGAAAGAAAAGCTTGCATACAAGGTGAAAGCATATTACACCAACTCTGTAATGTCCCCTTCTCATCAATGATCAGTTCAGTAGTTCATCAGCCTATTCCGGAGGCCCGTAGGCTCGTTGAGATGAAATTAGGGTTTCCCTGGCTTGGTGGTTTTTGGCATTTCTCTGAATTTACTATTTTTAGTAAGTTCTAATTTCAGCAATGGTCCAGTTGGCAGTGCTTCAATGAGTTTCCTTTTCTATTTGGAGCAGTTGTGTGACTTTGGTTTGGTCTTAAGAGCAATATTTGGAGAAATTATTTAATTCAAGGCATTTAATGTTATGTTTTTAATTTGACCCCTTGGCCTAATGAGATGACTTTAAGTTGTGTTTAAAAGGTGGTCATGAAGGGGGACGCCTCATGAAAGAACTATTTAATATTTAATGAAGTTTTATTATGCCTTGAAGTTGGATGCCATTCTAGAGGGGAATTAAATATTTTGAATTTTAAAATATTTCAAAAAGGAGTTTTTGGCGTCCCTTTCTTGGAGGAGTTATGGAATTTCAAAAGTCACCTTCACTTCTATAAATGAGAATGCTTGCTCCAGCTTTTCTCATCTATTGTTTATGCTAATGTTATGCTGTCGAAATGACATTGTGAATTTGGCTTCGAGGAATGCTTACCTCCTAGCATTTGTCCAATTTCGTGTTTGAAAGATAACACCTAGTTGGTTTATTGTTGCTTCTCATCCAAACTAGCAGATTGAGCTACAAGGTTGATGAATTTTTGGAGATCTTCACAGTTTTGAGTTGTTGGCTTCATCATGGCTGAAGGTCGATTTTACTTACAGCTTTTTGTGTGATTTTGTTTTGATTCTGGGTGTTGGTTCTATTAATTCCTTGACTAGTGGCGACCCCTTTTGGAGAGTTTTGGAATTTTTAATGAAGTGTTGATTTTTATCTAATGAAATCACCCTGTGTGAAGGTCGTACCACTTGCAGAGGGCATTGGAGTTCGAGCTTAAATCATATAATGAGTTTTGATGCAAATTTTGTGGGTGAATCGCCTCACCTTCTAGAGAGCTTTTGCAATTTATTTCACATCATTTGGAAGTATTATGAAGGAGTTGTGAACATTTTAGTGTGTTTTCAGTTTGCTGGTAGAGAATTACAGTTTGCAAATTTTTATATCAATTTGCTTCAGTTTCCTGATTTTGGTTTCAAGCTTCAATAATTGAGAGATTATCAAGTGGGGAAATCATCTTTTCATTGTGCTTTGTAAAGATTGTAATAACACTTGAAAATTGCAGTTGTTTTTCATTGTAAGACTGTAAACAATAGTACTGTTCTAGTCATTCAAATTGCTGCATATTTTAGTGTTAAATTTCATACATTTGTAACCCTTGGATGGTTTACTGCCAATGTGGAGAAAGAAAAATTAATCTCTCTTTAATCACCCACTGAAAAGTGGCGAATTCCCACTCGTGAGTGGATGGTTGCCGTAGCAGATGAATTTGTTTGCATTGTAATGTTTTTCCCCCCCACTGATCAAGTGGTAGCATGGAAATATCTCATAGCTGGTTCACCGCCTATCTACATTCAATTGTAATTTATTTACCAGTTATAGTTCAGTTTTCTACGCCATATGTTATCACCTCGCCTTCAAAAGGATCTTGATGAACATTCTTGGCGTTGAGTGCATTTGATTTGATTATCTTTTGGGAGCTAATGCTAATCAATTGGCCTAGTTGTTTGTTTGTGTTGTGTAAATTCAAAGAAAAAATTGGTTGGCATATTTCAGTGGTATCAGAGCAAAAGTTCCTGCCATCCTATGACACCCAGCATTCAGTTGTCAGATGAGCGAAAGAGAAGTCAGACCTTTCACCAGAAGTCAAGCCAGAACAAAGCATCAGTTTCCACAAGTTCTCGAGGCAGAGACATTTTCTGAAGCTCTAAGAGATATTGGTAAAGCAGTTGAAGATAGTGGTAAAGGAGTTGCAACCATGTCAAATGGGCCTAGGCTTTCAATGGAAGAAAGGGAAGCAAGAGCCGAGAGGAAGTTTGACAACATGTTAGATATGATGTCACGTTTGCTAGCTAAATTGGATCAGCAAGCCACTCAAAGTAATGCTCAACCACAACAGAATCATGTTGGAGAAAATAGTGGTGTTAATGGAACTAATGGGAATGATGGTTCAGAGGTCAATGGAAGGGATAGGATTGTTGGACAGCATATTGCAACCACTAGATGACCTTCCTCTAGACCACTTTTCCCTACATTCACTCCAAGGGAGGAAATACCAGCAGAGGTTGGAGTACCTTTTGCAGATGATGCATAGCAAGCTTATATGGAGTATGTTACTCTACCTCCAGATATGAGAGATGTATGGACCTTTGATCAATTCATGAATCAAAGGAGTAGGAGGAATGGTGGAAGAAATGAGTATCGTCCTCAAATGACTCCCAGAACTGACTATCAACAAGCTTTGGGTAAGGTGACTTTGGCCCATTTTGATGGAAGTGATAAGTGTACGGCCAGGTCATGGGTGCAGAAATTGGATAATTATCTTTCTCTTAGACCAATGCCGGAGGAAGATGCAATTAAATTTGCCACATTGCACTTAGAAGGAGCTGCTCACGAATGGTGGTACCACGGTTTGGTCACTCTTGGCCATAACCTCATCCGCACCTATGAAGAATTCACCAACAAGTTGATTGAGAGATTTGATACTAAGGATCCTGAGGTGAGATTCAGAGAATTGGCGCAGTTGAAGCAACACGGATCTCTTGAAGCTTATGTGGCTGATTTTCAAAGATTGTTAGTAATGGTGCCCAACATTACTGAAAGAAGACTTGTGGTCTTGTTTTCTGAAGAATTAATGGAGCCTTTGAAGCCTTTGGTCAAAGCCTTTGATCCACCAACCTTGGATGAAGCAATCAAGAAGGCAAGGAGCATGGAGTTGGCTGCCCCAAGGCCAAAATTTCAGTCAAAATCCTTTAGTCATAAGAAGGATAAGAAACATTCTTCAAATCAGCCAAAGAAGTTCCCCTAAAAGATGTCAGAAGAGCTCTGAGAGCGGCTTAGGAAGGATGGTGTTTGCTACACTTGTCGTGAGCCTTGGTCAAAGGGTCACCGTTGTTATGGGAAAGGCAAAGCACATCGAATGGAGGGCTATTCTGATGATAGATCAAAATCTGATTTTTCTGATCAGTAGTACGAATCAGCAAGTAGTGATGGTGAAGAAGCTCCAGAAGAGAAGCCTAAAGAGGTGGGAGATGGTGGTGCTTTAGCACAACTATCAAGTTTTCAAAAAACTGAATTCTTTTGGGTTCGTGGAGTGGTTGGTTCACAAAGGATTGTTGCTCTAATTGACGCTGGAGCAACTCACAATTTCATTGACGAAGGATTGGTAGCAAAGAGAGGTTTGAAGACTAAAGAATTTGAAAGTGTTGTACCCAAAACCAAAAATTTTGCTTCATCAAGGCATTTTGTCTAAAAGAGTCTAAATCTTGCTAAAATGATGTCAAGTACAGTTTTTGGGCAATATCAAGCATGGAGTTTTATCAGTATTTTGTCAGTCAAAGGCAGTTCTATTGATTAAAACCTACATTGGAGGCTCAGAATGGAACATTTCACGATGAAGAAGCATTTCACGACAACAACTATGCTTTCGCATGATCATTTCAGTGGTCAAGACGGAGTTTTTTGTGATTAAATTATGACAATTTCTCAGAGAAAAGCAAGAAAGCGCAATTGTAGCCCAGGGGCGCCCTTCTTTTTGAAAGTCAAGATCTTGTTGAAAATACTCATAAATATAGTTAATCTCTTCAGAATTGGTCTGGCTATCCGATGAGCTATCAAACGAAGCTTTCCGAGACCCGTAACTCCGGCAACTGGCGACAGAAGTTAAAATTTCCAAAGTTTCACATTGTAGAAACTTGTCCTTTTTCAGCAAAAGCGCGCCTGTAGCTTGAGGGCGCCCTTCTTAAAGGGGGGGTGGATCTTGGTACTTCTGGTGGTTGATGCAGTCAATCTCTTCATGACTAGTCTGCTTATCCGACGAGCTATCAAACACAGTCATCCGAGTCCCAGAGCTCTGGCAGCCAATGTCTGAAGATGAGCTTATAATGGAGATTTCACGTCTTCGAGCTTCTTCGTTGCGTTTCCAGTGCAACTATAGCTCAGGGGCGCTTGTCAAAATGACCCTTAAGATGGTCCAGTTTGCTAACGAGGTCTTCCTCACATCAGTACTACTCTAGTCCAACTTCGCGTTGCACCAAGTTGCCTATTAATCCGACATTCCAGGTGATCGTGGCAGAGGTTCTACCAGCACGTAATTTCACGGACGGACTGGCATAAAATTTTCATTGTATTTCTACAGTCCAGAGGCGCCTAGCCTTTAGGCCTGTCAAATGAGGTCGTTCACGTTCGAAGTCTTCACGAGACTTGAGCGTAATTACTTTATCTATTCAACAAGCCCAGCCATCAGCTTCTAGGATTTGGCAGACGCTCGTACGTGCGAGGTCTTTGACGAAGTGTTGAAAAGTGAAGACATCCGGAAAATGGCTAAGTATGGAGTGTATATTTTAAATAAAATACGCACTTGCATTTTTGAGGTCTTAGAAGCAGTTTTCTTGCTTCATCACCTCTAGAGATGTCTCTTGTAAGTCCTTCCAGCTACGTGTTGAGACAGACAGTGCTCGAATCGGGGCATTCCAGCTCTCGGTATTGGAGGACAAAGTAGGGTACTTGGATGAAAGTTCAACTTTGGTCAAAATGGTGTTAGTGCAACTGTAGCTCAGGGGTGCTTTTACTTTTCAGGCCCTTAATGCACTTTTCAGATGCCGTGCGTATATCCATTGGATGCAGAATGCTTCTAGTCACGCAGTGAACTTGGTTTCCTGTCAGCAGGGTTCGTCGTTCGCCGTCAGCAGCTGTATGAAGTATCAAATGGCAGTTTAGGAAAATGTTCAAGTCTGGCACCTGTAAATGAATTTAATCAAGGGCGCCTAATTTTTTGAGGTGTTAAATGATGGACTTTGCAGTGATAACTCCCAGCAGACATTTCTTCTTCGCTCAACAGGCTTCACATTCAATTCATCAGCTCGGTCTCAACATCATCCGGTCACCCGGAAATCAGTGTCGAAGATGGCCAGTCGTAACTTTGTCGCCAGCTATAAAATAGGAAGTTAATAAGTGCAATATCTTGAGCAAATGGACGCCTATGAGCTCAGATGATGACTTTTTGGAATTAGTGAAGTCTAACGGTGAATCCTAAAGCTTCGTTTGAATTGTCAACTGAAGTTAGATAATTTTTAATATTTATTTTGCATTAAATGGCGAATTTCTATAATTGGCGCCTTTGCAAATTGCATAATGAATATTTTATTATTCAAACTTCGAGTCAATGGCAGTGAAACTGAAAGGGGTCCAATTAGAAGGTATTTCAGTCAGGGTTTTTGATCTTGCAGTTCATAAGATGGTGCGAATTTTCTTTATTTAAGTAAATTCGCCATCTTCATTTATTATTCACCAAACTTCAAGAGAAATTCGTATTTTTAAAGAGAAATCCATATTTTCAAACAAAATTCGTTTTCTTCAAGGCAGAGGCATGTTTTTCAAGAAAAATTCATATTTCTTCAAAGCAAAGACGTATCTTCAAGGCAAATTCGTAATTCTCAAGTAAAGGCGAATTTTAGCAAGCAAAGGCGAATTATTTATCTATTTGCAAAGGCGATTTCTCCAATCACATTCTTTTGCAGGTTAAAAGTTCACATTCATCAGCAAATTTGAAGAATAGGGGCGATTTTCACAGAAGAAAGAGCATATAAAAAACGTCTTTTTCTTCCTTGATTCTCAAATTTCTCTCAAAATCCAATTCGCATGTCCCTGAAATTGGCAAATTTGACAAGTCTTAACATCTAGATCATTTCTATATAACTTTCTCGAATTAAAATCGTGCGTTTGATTTTTTAGGAATTTTTAACTTCAGAACATTCGTTCTCGAGTTTCTAATTTTCTCAACTGAAAACTCTTTGCATGGTCGAGTAGAAGTCAAATTTTCGCATTTCTGACATTCTGGGTTGTCTTAGAATCTTTTTATGGACAAAACCCATATCTCAAAAAATTTCGTGAAAATTGCTCTCTGATAGGTTATTTTTAGCCTCAGCAGGCTATTTTTAGCTTTCCAAAAATCTTGTCAAAATACAGCCGTGTTCACAGTCAACAGGCGAGTTTTTCAGAGTGCAGTTCACGTAGACTGAATTTAAGACCAAATTGGTCTTAATTCGCGATTTCATCAGAAAAGTTGAGACCGATTTGTATCAAGTGCTTTCAGAGGGTTGATACCGTTGGAATTTTGCGTGTGCAGCAAGTTCAATTGCATTTCTCACAAACAGAGTTTGCGCAGTCAAATCTCGCAGTTTCGTCATGCAAAAGTGTCAAATTCATCAAGCTGCAAAGGAGATAGTCGCCATCACTTCAGTTATAGAGCCGCCAAAGTTATAAGTTAGTGAAATGCTAGTTTGAGTGTGCAAAGATTGCCAAGATTGCTCAAGTTGCTGACATTTAGATGCTGATACAGTTGACAATCTCGTTGAGGGATTGGTTGTTCGAGATCACGATCAGTAGACTTCAGTTCCTACCTCTTAGAATAGACTTTATACACAGGAGTTAACTTGGCGTTACCCTTTCAAGTTAATTCATTGTTTCATCACATGCATATCTATTCTGAGATCAGTTTTATTTACTTGGAGTTTTATTTAGGGTTTACGTTAACTGATGGTACTGTCCAGTTAACTTTGCTTTCAATAAGGACGTGCATGCTTGCACAATTGTCCATTTTTAGATTAGATGTTTCGGTTAACTGATGGTAGTTTTCCAGTTAACTGTATAGTTTACTTTATTAGGGTTTAGCAATAAATCTTGCATGCATTGCAAGACTGTAGTTGACTCAAGGTGATTTTAGGGTTCCCTACACCTTTTGATGTCTATTGGGGAAATCATCCTTTCATTGTGTTTTGTAAAGATTGTAATAACACTTGAAAATTGCAGTTGTTTGTCATTGTAAGACTGTAAACAGTAGTACTATTCCAGTCATTTAGACTGCTGCATATTTTAGTGTTAAATTTCATACATTTGTAACCCCTGGATGGTTTACCGCCAGTGTGGAGAAAGAACAATTAATCTCTCTTTAGTCACCCATTGAAAAAGTGGTGAATTACCACTCATAAGTGGATGCCTGCCGCAGCGGATGAATTTGTTTGCATTGTAATGTTTTCCCCCCACTAATCAAATGGTAGCGTGGAATTCTCTCATGGCTAGTCCACTGCCTATTTACATTCAGTTGTAATTTACTTTCCAGTTATTGTTTAGTTTCCATATGACAACACCTCTCCTTCCTTGGGATTGAGTGTGCATTCTTGGCGTTGAAATCATTTAAACTTGGATTTCAATTTTGGAGCTAACGCTAATTCAATTGGCGTAGTGTTGATTGTGTTGTGAAATTACAAGAAAAATTAAGGGGGCTTATTTCAGTGCTGGTTAAAAAGAAAGATGGCACAATGCATATGTATGTTGACTACCGCGCATTGAATCAAAAGACAATCAAGAATAGATATCCTATTCCTAGGATAGATGAGCTTATTGATGAACTCCATGGGGCTATGTATTTCTCGAAGATTGATCTTCGATCCAGCTACCACCAAATCAAGATAAGGGAGGCAGATATTGAGAAAACAATATTTAAGTGCCATTTTGGGCATTTTGAATTTCTTGTCTGCCATCTAGTTTGACAAATGCTCCAGCAACATTCCAATCTTGTATGAACAAGATCTTTAGACAGCAGTTGAGGAAGTTTGTGCTCATCTTCTTCAACGACATTCTCATTTCCAGTAAATCTTCGGAAGTGCACCTCAAGCACTTAGAAGAAGTGCTTAGCATATTGGAGGCGGAATGTTTGTTTGCCAAAGAATCAAAATGTGAGTTCGGGATGACGGAGTTGTTGTATCTCGGCCACATTATCAGCGCTAAGGGTGTCAAAGTTGATCCTGTAAAGATTAAAGCCATCCTTGATTGGCCACCTCCAAAGAATGTTTCTCACTTGAAGGGATTTTTGGGTTTGTGTGGATTTTACAGAAGATTTGTTAAAGGATATTCTCAAATGGTAGCCCCCCTTACAAATCTTACAAAAAAAGGAGCTTTCCTTTGGACAAAGAAAGCACAAGGAGTTTTTGATAAGTTCAAGCACATCATGAGCTCGTGTCCAGTGTTGGCTCTACCTGATTTCAAGAAGCCTTTTGAGCTGCAATGTGATGCTTCAGGTGAGGGAGTAGAGTTGTTCTCATGCAAGACAAACACCCCATTGTCTTTGAGAGCAGAAAGTTGAGAGGAGCAGAAAAGACATACTCAAATTATGACAAAGAGATGCTTGCCATTATGCACGCATTATCCAAGTTTCGTCAATATTTGGTGGGAAGCAAATTTGTTTCTAAGACTGATCACAATAGTCTTAAGCATTTTATGCGCCAAAAGGATTTGAATGAAAGGCAGCAGAAGTGGGCGAATAAGCTCCAAACTTACGACTTTGACATTGAGTATGTCAAAGGAAAAAACAACATAGTGGCAGATGCTCTATCAAGAAGACCCCATTTGCAGTCACTTTGTGAGCTTTCAGCAGATTGGAAGGAGTTAACTGTTGCTGATTATGCCAAAAATCAGTTTGCAACCAGCATAGTAGAAGGTCATTTGCAAGATGAAAGGTACCAGTTGGTTGATGGTTTAATCTTCTATAATAAAGGTAGAATCTTTTTAGTGGCCAAATCTAAGCTTAAGAAGAAGATTCTACAATCTTTTCATAATGTTCCCCTTGCTGGTCATCAAGGGTTTTTCAAGACTTATAAGCAAATCCGAGAAAGATTTACTTGGAAAGGGATGAAGGAAGAAGTCTTGCGCTACATAAGGGAGTGTTCAACTTGCCAAATGAATAAAAATGAACACTCTTTTCCAGTTGGTTTGTTGCAGCCCTTGCCAATTCCGAATCAAAAATGGGAGAGGATTGCAATGGATTTCATCACAGGGTTACCAAAAGTGCAAGGGCGAGATTGTATTTATGTTGTGGTAAATAGATTGACTAAGTTTTCTCATTTTTATGCTATCACAACTTCATTTACAGCAGCTCAAGTAACTGAATTATTTTTTAGAGAAGTTTTTCATTTGCATGGTTTGCCTAGAACTATTGTCAGTGATAGGGACAGCAAGTTCCTAAGTGCTTTTTGGCAAGAGATCTTCAGATTGAGTGGTACAGTGCTCACTCCAAGCACTAGTTATCACCCGCAAACGGATGGGCAATCCGAGATTATTAATAAATGGTTAGAAGGCTACCTCAGAAATTATGTTTCGGGGCAGCAAAGAGCTTGGGTAAAATGGCTTCATTTGGGGGAGTATTGTTATAACTCTTCCTATCATATGTCAATTAAGATATCTCCTTTTATGGCTCTGTATGGATATGATGCTCCTAACTTCGTAGATTTGGTATTTGGTGAAAGTAGAGCTCCACAGGCAAAGGATATGCTGCAGCAGAGCCAAGACATCTTGAAGTCATTAAAGGAAAATCTGCAACAAGCTCAAAACCAGCAGAAGTTATATGCTGATCAGCAGCGTGTTAAGCGATCTTTTGAAGTGGAAGACATGGTTTACCTGAGACTCCAGTCCTATAGGCAGTCTTCCCTCAAGAAGAGTAGTGCAGAAAAGTTAAAGCCATGTTTTTATGGTCCATTCAGAGTTACCAAAAGCATTGGTGAAGTGGCATATGAGTTGGAGCTTCCAGTTGATAGCAAAGTGTACAACGTTTTTCATGTGTCACGCCTCAAGAAGGTGCTTGGGCACAATGTGGTCACTACTACAGAACTACCTCCATTGGATGAAGGACAGTTGGTGTTGAATCCAAAGGAGATTCTTGACACTAGAGAGTGCTCTTTGAGGAGAAGAACAATCAAGGAGTACTTGGTAAAATGGAGGAACTTGCCTATTGAAGATGCAACATAGGAAGGTCAACATATCTTGCAGCGTCCAGATTTGCGGTTGCTTGGGGACAAGCAATCTCAAGGAGGGCGGACTGTAATGTCCCCTTCTCATCAGTGATAAGTTCAGTAGCTCATCAGCCTATTCCGAAGGCTTGTAGGCTCGTTGAGATGAAATTAGGGTTTCCTTAGCTTGGTGGTTTTTGGCATTTCTCTGAATTTACTACTTTTAGTAAATTCTAATTTCGGCAATGGTCTAGTTGGCAGCGCTTCAGTGAGTTTCCTTTTCTATTTGGAGCAATTGTGTGACTTTGTTTTGGTCTTAAGAGCAATATTTGGAGAAATTATTTAATTCAAGGCATTTAATGTTATGTTTTTAATTTGACCCCTTGGCCTAATGAGATGACTTTAAGTTGTGTTTAAAAGGTGGTCATGAAGGGGGACACCTCATGAAGGAGTTATTTAATATTTAATGAATTTTTATTATGCTTTGAAGTTGGACGCCATTCTAGAAGGGAATTAAATATTTTGAATTTTAAAATATTTCAAAAAGGAGTTTTTGGCGTCCCTTTCTTGGAGGAGTTATGGAATTTGAAAAGTGACCTTTACTTCTATAAAAGAGAATGTTTGCTCCACCTTTTCTCATCCATTGTTTATGCTAATGTTATGTTGTCGAAATGACATTGTGAATTTGGTTTCGAGGAATGCCTACCTCCTAGCATTTTTGTCCAATTTCGTGTTTGAAAGATAACACCTAGTTGGTTTATTGCTGCTTCTCATCTAAACTAGTAGATTGAGCTACAAGGTTGATGAATTTTTGGAGATCTTCACATTTTTGAGTTGCTGGCTTCATCATGGTTGAAGGTTGATTTTACTTACAGCTTTTTGTGTGATTTTGTTTTGATTTAGAGTGTTGGTTCTATTAATTCCTTGACTAGTGGCGACCCCTCTTGGAAATTTTCAGAATTTTTAATGAAGTGTTGATTTTTATCTAATGAAATTGCCCCATGTGAAGGTCGTACCACTTGCAGAGGGCATTGGAGTTCGAGCTTAAATCATCTAATGAGTTTTGATGCAGATTTTGTATTTTGAATTGGGCGCCTACCTTATAGAGAGCTTTTGCAATTTATTTCACATCATTTGGAGGTATTATGAAGGAGTTGTGAACATTTAAGTGTGTTTTCAGTTTGCTAGTAGAGAATTACAGTTTGCAGATTTTTATATCAGTTTGCTTTAATTTCCTGATTTTGGTTTCAAGCTTCAATAATTGAGAGATTATCAAGTGGGGAAATCATCTTTTCATTGTGCTTTGTAAAAATTGTAATAACACTTAAAAATTGAATTGTTTTTCATTGTAAGACCGTAAACAGTAGTACTATTCCAGTCATTTAAATTGCTGCATATTTTAGTGTTAAATTTCATACATTTGTAACCCCTGGATGGTTTACCGCCAGTGTGGAGAAAGAACAATTAATCTCTCTTTAATCACCCACTGAAAAGTGGTGAATTCCCACTCATGAGTGGATGCCTGCCACAGCGGATGAGTTTGTTTGAATTGTAATGTTTTTCCCCCCCACTAAGCAAGTGGTAGCGTGGAAATATCTCATGGCTGGTTCACCGCCTATCTACATTCAGTTGTAATTTACTTTCTAGTTATAGTTCAGTTTTCTCCGCCATATGCTATCACCTCGCCTTCAAAAGAATCTTGGTGAACATTCTTGGCATTGAGTGCATTTGATTTGATTATCTTTTGGGAGCTAACTCTAATCAATTGGCGTAGTTGTTGGTTTGTGTTGTGTAGATTCAAAAAAAAAATTGGTTGGCATAATTCAAACTTTGTAGAATTGATTGAGTATCGACAGGTTGTGGCGGGGGTTATCAAGTTCATGAGAACGTTGGTAACATCCATCGCTTGCCTTTACCAACACGAAGGAGGTGCATACATTGAGCCAGCCGAAGTGCTAACACAGTTCCAAGATCTCATCCGTGACAGTTTTTGCGGTGACCCTACTGGTTGCGAGTTGAGTAAGATTGCAGTCATGTCAACAAAGCTAGATGACGTAGCTGCAAAGTGTATTGAATATCAGCAGCAGATTGCGAGTGGTGAGGAGATGCTGAGGCGACATGTCATCATCCTATGAAGCATTGATTGCCCAAAGGCAGAAGAAGTCAACGACTGGCTAGAGTTGTTGACTACATGTGAAGAAGTGTAAAACACCCAGTTAGGACGTCCTACCCTCCAAAATAGCATTTATGACAAACAGGAGTTAACTTGGTTCCTCTTTCCAAGTTAACTCACTGTCCCATTGATCATGCATGTCTATTTCCACTAATTATGAATGTTTACTTTGGACTTCCACTAATTATAGATATCTATCTCCACTAATTGTGGATGTCTATTTTGGAGACACTTTTGTATTTGGAGTTCTCTTTTAGTTTAGTTTCAGTTAACTGAAGTAGATTTCCAGTTAACTGCTAGGTTACCTACTTTTTGACATAGGAATAAATCTTGCAGATTGGCAAGAACTCATTGTTAACTCAAGGAGATTTTAGGGTTGCCTACTCTTTTGAGCTTCTATAAATAAGAACCTTTGCTCAGTATTTTGTAACTTTACTTCACGGCAGCAAAACGCTGAGCTCACAAGCCTTCGACTTTGTTCGCTTAGTATATGTTCTTAAATCCTATTTGTGATAGAAAAACGCCAAGTATAGCTTGCTTTCTTTTTATTCAAATAGGTTTGTTCAATCCATGTTCATGTATTCTTGGTTTGATAGCTTCATGTGTGATTGTCTCTTTGACACAACAAGTTGTCCCAAAGTGTAACCTTTGATCAAAGATTGAGATAATAAATCAGGAGAGCTACCTTGCCTTTGATCTAAAAATCTCAAAACTTATCATTGTTTGTTGTTCTCAATAATCTGTCTTTTGATCTACACCTCGGAAAGAGCAATGTCTCTCCTTGGGAATTTAGAGAGTTAGATTATCGTTCTTTGTTGTTTCTAGTAGTCTACCTTTCAGCCTACACCTCGGAAAGGTCTTGGTACCTCCTTGGGAATCCTAAGATCTAGCCTACCGTTTGAAGATTACTTGTGTCGATTCTATTTCAGTGTAAATCTGGAAGTTTAGAGCCTTCAGATGCATTCTGGGAGACTAATTCATCTAAGTGATCGAACCATTCCATTCCCGCTCCTATATTCTCTTGCTCTGTTTATCTAGAGGCGATAGGATAGATTAAAAGTTAGCCTAGTTGTAGTTAAGATCTACAGAAACCAGAGAAAACCATAGCTGCAACGCATTGTGTTTATGCACCCTTGTGCCCTGGCACTGAGTAAAAGATAGGAGCGTTAGTTTACTTCACTTTTTATGCGAACATCAGCAAAAAGAGGGAGCTTCCCCTCCTAATTTGAAGAAGAGTTACTAAACACTTGCAATAGCTGTCCGTTTCCAATAAGCACTCCAGAGGTGCTAATTGAAACGCCAACACTGTCTCTCTTGCTGTCAAGTGTGCCAAAAAGTGTTTTCCTCCTACACCTTATATTTTTCTTCCCATTGGCTTGTGTCCTCTTCTCATGTTAATCAATTAAGAAAGCTCATTAGAAATTTTCGCTAGTCTGATGGAAAAGGAAATAAGAAGCATGTTGTCTATTGGGAGCAATGTGTTAAGCCTATAATTGTGGGGGAGATGGGTTTGAAGGACATTTTCAAACATGGTGTCTCTCATTGTCAAATGCATTATCAAAGATATTCATCATAATGAGTATTGGAAGCAATTTTTTCAAATATAATTTGGATAATTGTGATCCTAAATTGAATTCTGATTGAAAAGATTTACACTTGCAGGGTGCTCTTTTTGGGAACTTTAAAATTAAGCCCATTGGATCTCATGTTTTTTGCTCTATTTGGAAGGCTTGGTTGTGTGTTAAAGGTTTTACCAAAGGGCATGGTGTATTTTTTTATGACAAGAAAAAAGTGCTTGGCTTTAGAATTTTGTGGTGGACTCTCAAGGGCAAGGGTGCTATTTTGGTTGGGTAGGGGCCCTAGCTCGATTGTTAAAAGCATCATGTTGAAGGCAAGAGGTCACGAGATCCAGTCTCCCCCCCATCCCCGTGATACCGAAGGGCATGTTGCACCAACGTCACCGGTCACGTGAAAAAAGTTTACCAGGTGCATTGCAATTTATAGGGGGGCCACCTGATTCTTGTAGTCTAAAAAAGAGGGGGGGTGCTCTTTTGGCCAATACCAATGGTTGTTCTGCTAAGTTTTGCTACACTAAGGGGATTAATTTATCTTACAGTATTCTTCTTGATAGGGGTATAATGCATTAGGAGCTTGTTGAGAGCAAGTTCGGTATTCTTGATCAGCCAAAGAAGACATACAACATGGTTAAAAGGCTAATTTAGATTGCACGTTTGAGGTCACTCATGTTAGTGTAAATAGTGTCTTTATCCATCTAGATAGGATATCGCCTTTCTAGGATTGACCTATTCACACTTAGCTTAAGTTTACTTAGGCTTCTTTTGTTTTTTGTCTCACTTCACATGGTTGAGACATGTGTCCTCATGACTTGAGACAGCTATTGCATGTACACTTGCCGCTTGCTCACCCACTTGTCAAGTGAGCTCACAAGTGTTCCATCTTTGGAGGGGTAGTCAGAGTTTCACTGCTACCTTCTCACCTCCTCATCCTTGCCTATATATGCAAGGCTTGATCATTGTATTTACACACTCTTCATTTGTATATTGACAGACATACCATTGTGCTCATTTTGTTCACTTGTGGAAGTTTGTTTCATGCTCTCGATCTTGGTTTTCTTCAACAACTCATTGGCATGATAGTCTTTGGGATGAGATCCAATGGACAGGGCACAAGAAATTTCTGCATGTAACCCCTAAGTACTTGTATGCTTTGATGTCTTTCTCAATGGACTTGTTCAGCAAGTTGAATACCTTGTGAGGATTTCATGACCAGGGGAATGTCTAGTCGAAGAGATTGAAAAGAATCTTGTCTGCTATTGCTCAATAAATTGGCTGTTGGTGCTACCATGTTAAACCCTGAGTCAAGATCTTGGCTTGTTTGTGGGGTTGTTAAGTCTATTGTTTATTTGTTTGTGGGGTTGTCATTGTGTGCAGGTAGATCTTCTATCTAGTGGTACAACATTCTTTTTGGCAGTATTTGGTGCTCTTCTGCTCTTATAAAAATATTGGATAGGCTGTGGCTGATTATGTCTTCTCAAATTTTGTGGTTTACCTGTGTTGCACGAAATAATGAGATTTTCCAGGGTTTGTAGACAATTGCTCTTTGACTTTTCTCAGGAAGTCACCATGTCTCTTGTTGCAAATAATGTGGCCTTATAGGTTCACAGGAGGAGTGAAGATATCAAGAAGTTTTTTCATGATGGCTCACCCATCCCAGACTCTCAGAATGTGCAGTAGCAGTTGGCCCTCACAATGTTGCATATGATAAGGATGGGTGGCCTATTGCTCTAGCTGTTTCAAAAAATGTGGTTTCCCCTGCTGTTACGCATGTTGTTGATGCTCCAGCTGATGTACATGGTGTTGCTGCCCCTGCTGTTCCACATGGTGTTGTTGATTCTGCTGTTCCTGATTTGGATGTTGATAAATGGAAGTGTGTTGCAGATGATGTTTCTAGGCTGGGCATTGAACAGTTTGCAGGGGATAGTTCCTCTTATAGTGACAAAGATGATGCCACTACACCCTATCCAGCTGTTCCAATTAACATTTATCCTTGACGAAGAATGTTGAGCATCTCATAGATAGTTTGGAAAAAAAAAGGTAGAAAAGGTGGCAAGTAATCTTTGTAATGCGTTGTGTTCTTGTATATGGGCCCTTGGCTGGTACATACTGTGTTGCTGATTGGTTTATTAAATACTGCTGATACAGATGTCTTGCTGGTCTTGGATTTGACAATTAGGCTAAGAGGTTGAACTTTTGGACTGTTTTTTTTGTTCTTTTTGGGTGGTATAAATATGCTAATGTTCGGTTTTATATTACTCATGATATTGTAAGCTTGCTGGGCATAGTATCTGCAATTGGACCCGGTAGCTGAGGATTTGGACTGTTGTTTTCGTTCTTCATTCTGGATGGGGCTGATGGATGTTTTGAACTGATGATAATGTTTCTTGATCTTCGTTTTGGATGGGCCTGTTGGGTGAGATATATTGTTGTTGTTGTTATTAATAACCATTTTGTCACATGGGGCTTGATCTTTGCTAGACTTTGGATGGGGCCAATGGATGTTTTGAACTGATGATAATGTTTCTTGATCTTCATTTTGGATGGGCCTGTTGGGTGAGATATATTGTTGTTGTTGTTATTAATAACCATTTTGTCACATGGGGCTTGATCTTTGCTAGACTTTGTGAGTTGTTGCTTGTATGACCTATATTTATATTATTTTTAAAAAGTCTATTTAAATCTACTTGGAACAAAGTTTGTCAATAGCTGGACTAGTTGTATCCAAACATACACAGTTGGGCAAAAGCCTGCGACAACAAGAGAGAGGGGATCAAAACACATGAATACCATAAATGAAGCCCAACCAGAACAAAATGATGTGTGTCCCATGCCACATTCTAGCGAAGCATTTTCTGTGATCATGACCCAAATTTAAACCACGTTGATCATGAAAGCCTGTGACAATGCAGGCCAAAACCTGGGAGAGGCTAGGTGCAAGTCCCAGATTATTTTTGACAGGATAACGACACCTAGAAAGGTGATATCCAATATCACCTTTCTAGGATATCACCTTTCTAGGATTGACCATTTCTGAAGGTATATGGATTGTTCGGTATTATGTGAAATAAGACTGGTGTCCATCACCGCCAGGTGGGAGTTCCTTCTAGTCTAGTCTTGCTAGTGTGTCTAGGATATAAATGGTCTTGATTGGTTACAACATCATCTGCATTACTTGTGAAAGTATTGAAATGATTAATGATATTCATAATTACTTAATTACAAAATGAGACAAAAGCTCCTTATAAAGAAAATTACAGGACGATGTTTCTAAAAAGAAACAATCGTTAAGTATAAAAAACTAAAGCTAAAAAGTGGAAAGATGCTAAAACAAACTAAAGCCTAATCAGAAGTTACGAAAAGCTAACTTAGTTAACTAAAGTAAACTAACAACTAATTAAAGCTAAGATGACCATTAATATTACGTTTAATATTTTAATAAGTATGATACACTCTGGAGACTTTTCAGCTGCTTTTGATTCAATATGAATATAAAAAATGACAGAAGATAGCAGGTGTGGACTCAGGTAAGCATTAAGAAAACACAGAAACAAGATGGAAGCTTGTGTCCAAATGGTTGAGGTGCAATATAAAAAGTGCATTTGTGAAAAACAGTAACCTAAGTTCAAATCACTCTAGGTGACCCATAACTTTGAGGACATATGCTCTTGTAATAGCACATCCAATGCTGAGGCCTATTCCTCCCAATCCCAGTCTGGGCCCAGTGATGTTCTTGGTTACCCTTACCAACAAAAGAAAACGGATGGTGAATTTGCACTAAGTGAAAAGGACAGGCGACTACCCATGGCATAATAGTAATGGGGAACACTTGTAAGAGCAGGACAAAAGTCCAAATTCCCCCCTTCAACACAGCTCATTGCAATAAAGTGGCCCATGATCCATCTGGATATGTTGCGAATTTGTGGTGTACATGTTATGTGGTACATTCAAGTGTGACCCGATGTTTACATATCTTAAGACAATCGTCCTATGGAGAGAAGTTAACATATTTTCCTTGACTATCACTGTTAAGAGGTGTTACGGGTGTTTTATGCAACAATATAGATAGGATTTGCCACTATTTGCTACCATCTTCCAGGAAGTCTGCACTAGAAACTATCAGAATAAAACATCTTTGGCAAAATTCACCAAGTCAAAGCTATCATTTGGGGAAAAAAAAAAATCCTAACATTATTGTGTGGATTTAACGTTTCCCATACAACAAATTGAGACTCCAAATTTTCAAACTAAGATTCTGTTTATTCAAATTTCTCGGCTTGGGGCATTTCACAAGACGAATCCCTCAACAACCACCTCCATGGACTGAGTCCAGAGATCTGAGAATGTGGCTCTAATTCACCCTGGTCCTATTTAGAGGCAGCCCATTACCTTACACTAGTCCTTTTTCTCTTAAACGAACAAAGAAAAAAATGAAAAAAAGCAAGGCAACTGAATTAAGATCAGCCAAAATCAGGATCCTTTGCAGACATATTTAATGCCCATTTCAAACTCAAAATGCATGAACAAGTAAAGGATGACCTCCTGGAAATAAACTTAAAAAGAGTTACATCACACATTTTTCCCTCAGTATTTTTCAAACGTGAGAACGTGTGTAAATAACCTTAAATATATATAAAAGTCATTATTTGACAGTGTATTTCAGCTAGTACCAATCCATTGTATTACAAGCATTCAATGATAAGTCAGACTTTCAGATCATTTGAAAATTTAAAGTTTTAAATCAGTGCACGTTAATCAACTCAATCTTACATAAAGCAGGTGTTATTATTGCATAACCCTAATAATATAAAGAAATTTTGAAGAATTGAAAGTTACATACCAAGTTACTGTGAAAATATCAAGCTCTCTGAAAATGCCCCCAAAATTTACAGGCTTTCCGAAGTTTCGAACCCGAACATCCACCGAAAAAAAAGACTTTATAATTATCACAGAAATTATTGTGGATATGATACAGGATATAAGTGATTTCTCTCTGAGATTTTCCAACGATGCAGACTTCGTGTATTGTGAAATATCAAGGCGTTTTCTATGAATTTTGCCTTGGAAGTGTTTAGAAATGTCTCAGGTATTCTGATGTAAGAAAACACCCAGGTTTAGTTGAGGGAGAAAGTTGTGTGTATATACTTCGGATTACTTTCTCATATATATAACTTGTATAAGGGAAATTTACACACCCTTCATTATATATGTGGCATAGTTAAATCATATGCAGTTGTAGGGAAATATATATTTATGTTAATTTTAAGAAAATGGTTTAATATAATTATGTATTAATATTATTATATATTATTTCTTCGATGCCGTCGTCTTTTTATTACACTTATTCTTATACATCCATCCCCTCTCTATTCATATACATGCATATTTTAATACATTCATCCTAATTAATCTGTCATGTTTGTCCATACATTTATTCTCAGATATTTCAGTGCTACCTTCATTCTAACATCTCTTTATCTTGATTCAATCTTGCAAGTGTGGAATTGATTCTATAACCATCGATGTAACCCTTGAGATTTTCAAATTCAAATTCAAATTTTAACTAGAATTAACTTATGCCCGTTCCTTTCCCACCTAGAGTCAACTAAACACATTTTTGTGCGATTTATTGTTGTGTCCTTATATTTAAAGATATTCATTTGCATTCCTTTCACATATTATCCTATCTTATTTGATTTTTTTAAGCTTTATTTGCATATTATTCAAAGGAGGATGTTAGGAACACTTTATTGGAGCACCTAAAATGAATATAAATTCTACTTATAATCATCTTAGGAGCATTTGTATGTTTGAAGCTTGTTGTTCTTAATCATTCACACAACTGTAAAGCTAATATTTTTGAATGTTTGACCTAGGAGAAAATATACCCTAGCAATTTGGTAGCCCTCTAAAAGTATTCCTAAATACTATTTGTCCTCGAAGTAGAGCAAATAGTAAAAAATCAAGCTAAACAATAAGCAAAATGCACACTAAACCATATCATTTTCGTGGGCCAAAATATAAATCCATATTCATGGGATTGACCAAAATCTACATATTTGATTCACCACATAGTACACTAACTATTCTAATCATGTGGTGAAATACAAATATAGATTCAATCTTTGATACATTCCAAATTTTAGAAAAAAGTTCATCATCGCCTAGAGCTAAGTGCTCATATTCACTTTGCATTTACTTATATAAAATAACATTCAATATTTCAATTATCACACCCACTAATGTCAATTATTAATATAGTGTTGGCGTTTAAATTAGCACCTCTGGAGTGCTGATTGTAAACGATCAGCTATTTCAAATGTTTTGCAACACTTCTTCGTTATTTAAAGAGGAGAAGTCCCTCTCTGCTGGGAGCAATGCGTAGGGAAGGGAAATGTTTAACTAAGTTCCTATCTTTTTATGCTTCAGCGGCAGGACACAAGGGTGCACAAACACAATGCGCCGTAGCTAAGCTTTTCTCTGGTTTCTGCAGATCTTAACTACGACTAACTAGCTTCTATCTATCCAATACCTTCAAGATGAACAGAGCATGAGGGTAAAGGAGCGGGAATGGGATGGTTGGATCACTTGAATTCACCGTCTCCAGAGGATATGACCGAGGCTCTGAACTCTCGGGTATACACCGGGATAAGGTTGGTACAAGCAAACACTCTGCACGGTAAACTAGATCTGAGATCTGCCAAGGAGGAGGGACTCCTATCCGAGGTATGAGCTTAAGAAATAGTTTACTAGAAACAACAAAATCACGATGCCTTGGCCAACGAGCTTGCTAAGGAGGAGGGACTCCTATCCGAAGTATAGCTTGGAAGTCAATACATTAAACAACATCAAACGACAACTGTCAATAACAAATATCCAAGGAGGAGGGACTCCTATCCGAGGAGGGAAATGAGACAACAAGCTATTAAACACAAGACGTAGACATAACTTCAAATAAGATGATCAAAATGCAAGCGCCTTCTGATATTCCTCTTCAATGCTTCATCAACGAATTACAAAAGTTGGGAGAGCAAAGGCACGAAATCATGCACAATTACAATCAACCAACGAACTCTCATCCAAGAGTGAACAAATATTCGCTTTCAAAGTGTTGGCAACAATGGCGCAGCAATTTTGCATAGCAAGTAAAGGTTAAACAAATAATGAGCCCAAGGCTCTTATTTATAGGACTCAAAGGAGTGGGCAACCCCAAAATCTCCTTGAGTTAACAATGAGTTCTTGCCAATCAATTAGCAAGATTTATTCCTAAATAGGGGGAACAAGCAGTTAACTGGAAAGCTACTTCAGTTAACTGAAAGTCAACAAAGAGTCAACTGGAAACTACTTCAATTGACTGAAAGCAAACTAAAGGTGAACTTAAATGTAAAGTCTCCCTCCAAAATAGACATCCACATTTAGTGGAGATCTAAGATCCACAAATCATGGAAGTCAATTAGACATCCATAATTAGTGGGATCTGACAATGCATGATTTAAGGAAAGTGGAGTTAAACTTGGAAAGAAGTATCAAGTTAACTCCAACTACATTTAATATTATCTTGAGTTGACTTGGAAAGAAGCATCAAGTCAACTCAAGTCTCATGAATGCCACTTGGAGGGTAGGACGTCCTTCCTAGGTGTCTGACACCTCATCATCACTTCCGATCAACAGCTCCTTGATCTATGTGTTGACTTCTTCTGTCTCCAGATATTCAATGCTTTGATGACACGACATCTCTTCTTGCGCAAGCTATTGCTCTTGGTAACTTTGGCAGCTTCGTGCTTGGAATGATCTCTTCGCAGCTGGCAAGTCAAGGTGCTTACTACCACGCGGGAGATGATAATATTGGTCTTTTTGCTGCAAGATCAGTCTTTCTTACTTCTTCGTCCAGAGTAATTGCTATAGGTCTCCACTGAGTGGGAGATGTATTCTTTTCAAAGATAAAGATCTACAGACTGTTGGTGATGTCTGTTTTCTCTCCAGCAATGTGTGTAAGATATGGTTGGAGAGTTGCTGGTGCAAGGTCTAGTTGTTCAATTGGAGTCCAAGGATGCCAAATTGTCATTCTGCGAAGAACTCGCCTGTTGACTGTAAACACGGACGTGTTCAGACAACTTCTAAAAAACCCTTGAAAATAGCGCCCTCTCGAGAAGTATTTTTTCGGAAAAAATCTAGCACATGGGTTTTGCTCGTGCTTCAATGCTGAACAAACCCAGTTCCTCAGAATTTGGATTCTGAAACTTTTTCGAAAAAACCCCCAAAAATAGGGGCAGCAAATATGTTGATTTTCGGAAATTTGACGAGATGGGTTTCTCTGGAAAATTACGCTGGATCTACCCAGTTGATCTGATCTGATGTAGCCTGCCACCTTTTTGAAATGTGCAATAAAACCTAAGACAAGAAGAGAGGAAGTAGACAGAAGATGGATTAGAAGTTTTTATCTGACTCTCTGAGAAAATCCGTCTCTAAATCCAACCTCAGATCAGCAACCTTCTTCTGCTTCAGATCTGCAAGAAATATTGAAGAACGGATGAAAACCTTGGCCAGATCTGTAAATGGTGTCCTTGAGAGCTCATGGATGTTCTTGATCATCAACCTGCAATGAAATAATGAAGTAGGATGCCTATACCTTGATTACATAGACTCAAGCCTTAGATCCACAAGTTTGGGGACCTAACTCACGATCAAAAGTGATTTTGGCTTGATCTAAAGTTCAAAAAGGGATTTCCACTGATCGTGGAGTGTTTTAGCCAAGTTTTGCTCAAAATATCTTGACTTTAGTCAACAACTTGACTTTTGACTTCTTCAAGGTGTCCCTTTTGATTTTTGCAAGTTTTTTATTATTTTCTCTCTTGAGCAACCTCAGTTTGATCCTGAATCTGGCTTGATCTGTTGATCCTGAGATGATGCTGACACATTCACTGCTGAGCTGGATTTGACCTGAAGAGGAGTGCCTGGGAGGCATGATGGTAAAAAGCTGAGTTTAGGGCTTCAAAAGAATGGGCGCCTTTCCCAAGAAAAGGCGCTTTTGCTTATGCCTTAGTGATTTTCCAATCTTCGTTCTTCAGCTTTTTTGAAATGACCTCTTGTGCCTTGATCTGGATTTCTCGTTGATCGGAGAGTCAGATGATCACGTTTGATGTCTCATCAGGTACCCAGCTCTGCTTCGCCAAAAATGACTGTCTTCAGAAAACCTGGATTTCAATTTAGGGTTCCTTTATCCAAGGGTGCCCCTCCTTGAAAAGGGTGCTTTTTCCTTTTAGCTTGATTATTTTCATCTGACAAGTTGCCTACTTTGATCCAGATTATCCGTTGACTGCTTTGTCAGGTATTGATGCTTGCAGTTGCGTTTCTGAGATTTGCTTGAGCTGAGAAGGTTATCAAAGGAAGCCTTTTGTCATTGGTCAGCATCTGGAAGTCCAAAAGAAAGGGCACCTTTCTTTTGAAAAGGCTCTTTTTCCTTAGAACTTCGCCATTAACTGTGGTTTCCTGACAATTCCTCAACTGCCTCTTTTTGCTTCGTCAGCAGTTGCTAGTGATCTATTCATCGGATGATCTGGATGTTTGTTTCACTGTCGAGCCAGCACTCAAACGTCAAGAATGACTGCTTTGGATGATCATACTGACTGCATTTGACCCTCAAAGATCATGGGCGCCCCTGCTTGAAAAAGGCGCCTTTTCAACATGTGAGCAATCTCCCCTTCGTAACATCTCCAGAGTTAGTCAAATTTTGACCTTTTTCGTTTTCAGGAATCTCCTTCGTCAAACAGCATCTTTTTTGACCTTTTCCGCCATGGTTGTGTCGTTGAAGCTTTTGAAGCTTAGCTTTCAGCACCTGGTACTGGCCAATCTACCATTAATGGTTGTGGAGCTCCTAACTTCATTCCTGAAAAAGAGAAATAGACCCACCAGAGTAAAACGTGTCTTTTGATGATTCTGACTTGACCAATGTGATCGTGAAGCCTTTTAAGCCTATCAAAATCATTTTCGATCATTTCTGGGAAGGTCCTATTTTCGGGGGATTTCCCTGAAAATAGGGGAAAAAACCCTAATTTTTAATTTTTTAGAATTTTGTACATGTGTTCCTTGACATAAACCCACCAAGATTCTATGATTGGTTTGACCTAAAACTGGCCTTTCATGGCATTTTAACAAGATTTAGCTCAATTTACACAGAATGCCAAAAAATTTATTTGGGGTACAACATATAGGTTAATTTATGTTGAGTTGTATACATCTTATTTGATTAGCCTAGATTAATTTAGGGAAAGTGACTTAGTTCTTTTACCTTTTGGTGAACCCGACCAATCCTACATTACCTAATTCCCTCTAAGGATTTCTCGTAAATATTAGAGTTTTCAAAACTAATATACACACATGTGTATATATATGTGTATACACACACACACACATATATATATATATATTAGATTTGAAAACTCTAATATTTATGGAAACCCTTAGAGGGAATTGGGATATATATATATATATGTGTGTGTGTGTACATATATATGTGTATATATATACATATACACATATACATATATATATACACATATATGTCTGTGTGTGAATATATATGTATATGTGTGTGTATATATACATGTATATATATATACACATACATATATATACATATATGTATGTGTATATATACATGTATATATATACACATACATATATATATGTGTGTGTATGTGTATATAGGTATACGTATATGTATGTATGTGTGTGTAAATATATAGATATATAGATATATGTATATATCTACATATAGATGTAGATACATGTATATATCTACATATATATATATATACACATATCTATATATATACATATATATGTACACACACATATATAGTATATATATATGTACGCACACACACACATATATGTGTGTATATGTATATATGTATATACACATATATGTACATATATATACATATACACACACATATATGTGTGTGTGTGTGGGGATATACATATACATACACACACATATATATGTGTATGTGGGGATATACATATATGTGTATATATATACATATATACACATATATGTATATATATGTGTGTGTGTGTGTGTGTGTGTGTGTGTGGATATATATATAGAGATATATCTATATATAGATATGTAGATATAAATATATATATATATATATGTAGATGGAGAGATTAGAAAATGAGTGTGAAGATAAATCAATCAAAAACATGAAGGAAAATGCAAACAAAGTGATTATATCTTCAACATCTTAACCTCCATGGATTGAGCTTCAAGTTTTGCACCCAAAAACTTGTAGATTTTCTCTTTAATTATGGTTGTGGACTGCTCTTTTGAGAATTTTCCACCATAATATGGATAGCTCAATTTGAATTGTTGAAAATGAAGTGGCAAGGCTTGAATTTATAGATTTTCGGATGGAGAAATGGAGGGTCAAGATCTTCTTATAGAATGGACGGTTGAGATGGAGTGCGATGGAAAAGGCTTAGCCTTATGATAAGTGTCACAAGGTGGAGGCACGTGACTATGACATATGGCATTGGGAAGAGAGCAAGGTGTGCTCGCACCTGTGTGAGCACATCTTGAGAAGAATAAGATTTTGACAAGTGGAGACAAATATGGCAAGGTGTAAGATGAGTAGGCTTGGAGGATATGACAAATGGTGATAAGTGGAAATAAGTGGAAAGTGTAGGGTGGCTTTTATGGGGAAGAGGATCTCACACATGTGTGAGCATCCAATAAGAGGAGAGATCAAAGAATGACTTGGAGATGGATAGTGACTTGTACATGCAAGTCATTAAGAAGCTTATATGACACATGTCACATGTCTACAAGCTTAGGAGAATGGGTCGATTTAAAATTGGAGGAAATGTTAATGATGATTAGGATATGGATTAAGTTAATTAATCATGAATTTACTAACTTAATAATGATTAGGAATTTGGAGGAATATGGACTAAGGTCAAATTAATTAAATAGTACAATATTTAACTAATTTGGAGCAAATTAAAGGAAAATTAATCAAATATGATATTTAATTAATTATAAGGTGGGATGGAATAATTAATTAAATGATATAATATTTAATTAATTATAGAAGAAGGTGAAATAATCAATTAAATAATATGATAGTTAATTAATTAGGGATAGGATGAAATAATTAATTAAATATTATGATATTTAATTAATTGCAAGATAGAACTGGAAAATTAATTATAATTTAAAATTTTAATTAATTAGGGATATGATATCAAATTTGGGGTGTCTACATTTTGCCCCTCTTTGATGTGACATCCAAAGTGATGTTGCATCAAAGAAGTTTAAAAAATTTGCCCCAATGTGAATGGGAGGTGATGCCTACTCGAGAGATCGACTAAAATTTTTTTTGAAAAAATAATTTCAAGCGATGTCTCAAAAAAGGTGGGCTCAAATGATGTAGACATGTGTTTGGGAAGAAAAATGAGAAAAGGAGGAAGAAGAAATAGAAGGACAGGCTTAGGAATGGGTGCAATTAGATTAGGTGAATGCATTTGTCACATGTCATAGGGGAAATTTGGGTTTTGAGCCTATAAATAGCCCTTAAGGGGGCAAAGGGTCATTTTCAACTTGGCACTTGGAGAGTAATAGATTGGAGTGACCAAAGGAGCAATGGTAGCAATTCCTTGGTATTTGCATTGTTCGAAGTGTGTGCAAGAATACTAGTGGCTGAAGGATGTAAGAGAGTTGGTATGTGACCAATCTAAGGGTTTTGGGGAAGTTTAGGGGTAATTAATGCAGGGTAATTAGGTTAGGAGAAAAATGGAGGTGTAGTTCCACAGAAACCTGCTTATGTGTACGATTATGGCATTTGTGTCACATAGAGTTTCACTTGCGGCTAGGTCGATGCTTGCGGAGTGATTTAGTGCTCGCGCTTTAGCAATTGACACTTATAAGATTCGTGATTATGCTCACAATGATGCTTGTTATCAGGGAATAGGAACTTGTGGGGGCTATCATTGTGCTTGCACCAAAATGATGCTTGTGTTCTACAAGTATGCACCTCCAAGGGGTTAAGCATGCACTTGCACCAAAACGATGCTTGCGCTAGGTAATTTCACACTAGCACATAGTGATGAGGGTGGAAAAGTCCTAATAATTTTACCTTTTGTTTGCCTTTTTCCTTTACTTTTCCTACCTTCCTATCACTATTTGTCATAGGAAGTATAGATATTTGGTATAATATAGGAGGAAATTAAAATAATTAGAAAATATCAATATCTATCAAAATGAAAATTATTTTGTGGATGAAATGGCAGGGGATAACTAGAGGGAGATGTTAGAGTTGTTAAAAACATGGATGGGAGAAAAGAAAGGATATGTTAGAGCTATTAAGTTCAACCGATTTGTAAACTATTTTTGAAAAGATACATGTTAAACTTGTTACACATTTGTGGCCAACGACCATTATCTATTTTATGTCAAACTTATTTGGTTTGTTGGCCATAAGCCATAGACAAACCATAACAATCTTCATTGGTGCTTGTTTAGTATAAATATGTGCATTCAGAAGACTTGATATATAGATATTAATATAATAATAGATTATTGTTTTTGAATCGTGATACATTTTGAAAATTACTGTGCGTGCATGATTAGTTTGAGGTAGAACATAGTTTGTACATTTCATCACCAAATGACCAAGGAGGAAGGGCCCACAACTTGAGTTGTTTGGTGAGTTTTCCAGATTAGTTTTGGTGTGGTAACTGTGTGTGATTTAATTTTTAAAGCATCTTCTTTTCATAAATCTAGTTATTCATAATTAATTACAATTCAATTTAAAGTTGACTTATTTTAGTTATCTATTGATGTGTTTATTCATAATGAGAGAATTAAAATTCTAATTTGTGTAAACTAGATTTTATTATTGTTAGTGCATAATTTATAAGGTTTCTTTATTTTTGTCATTGCACTTTTTGTCATAGTTTTTATCACTGCACTTTCCAGCACAATTCCTATCACAAAACAGAAACAGGGAGATTAAACCAAATTTTTGATTAGATAATTGTTCTGTGAATTAGTTGCATTCATCCCCACTTAGTTCACTATTTTCATCCCTTTGATATTGTGGACAATGATTTTGGGTTGCCCACATAATGCTTTACTCCTAGGGTTTTTCGCCTAAAAGGAGAAAGGGGGATTGAATGGGGTCCAAAATGCAAATGTCAACACTCAAAGTTAATCTGAATGAAATGTATTATGCCTAATTATGATGTACTAATGCACAGATCTAAAAATAAAATGATCTAATGATGCAAAACCTAGGAAATGCAAAGTGTTGGAAAACATAGTGTGATATGCATAAATATGAAACAAATGCAATAAAGGACAAAATAAAGATGTAAGATAGAAACTATGCACCTAAAAACTGATGAAGAACTGACAAGGGATTGTAGAGGCCTCTGAAATTCTAGAAATTTTAATTTTTGAGCCAACTAGGACACTTACACCAAGCTGGGCAACTTAGTCCTAGATTGGGGAAACTACCCAGAAAGTTGTTTCTACCAAATGGGTACCAAAAACTACAAAAAATTCTAAAAAAGTAGTGCAATGGGACTAAGTCGCCACTATGGGCGACTTAGTCCTCTTTGGACTTTCTGCAAATCCGAAAGTGGAAATGGAAGCCCACAACCTACACTCTGTTTTTTGACAAAAATTTGGATCTAAATCTTCGGGAAACCCTGCAAAACATAGAATAATTTGATTTCTAATGGGGGGTTTGCCTTGTTCAAACCCCTAGTTGGTATTTAAACTTTGTGAAAGACAAAATCTACATAAAACCCTAGCCTTAAGTGTTTCTAAAACTAGGAAAAGCTGAAAATGAGACAAAACCCTATTCTAATGTGCTGGAATAAGATAAGCAAATAGCACTTGAATGATGCAATACTTTAATCCAAGAAACCCTACAACATTACAAATGAATAAAAATGACATACAAATGTGATGCAAACCTTTTATGAAGATAGAGAGAAAATGGAAGATGGAATCACTTTGAAAACAAGTCATTAGGTGTAATTTGATGGCTAGTTGCATCTCCTAAACCTAGATTTATCCATGATTCACCATAGGCATCCATGATAAACCCTTTGCAATGTGAGATATTGAACAAAAAGTGAGCTTGAAGACCTGCAAAAACCCTAGTTTGTTGTCCTAGAGCTTCAACTTTGCTATAAAATGCTATTGAATCTTCTTGTGAAAGATACTTTTGCTCTTGACTTTTTATTTTTGCTTTGTAAAAAATGACTTGGAGATGTGAAAAATGATGAAATTAACACCTAATTTTCCCGTTATTTATACCTAAGAGGCTGACATCCACTAAAAATTAAATTGAATTGATGAAATTCCCACTCAAAAGTGGAAAATACCCCAAAAGGGACTAAGTCGCCACCTTGGGCGACTTAGTCCCACCAGGGATTTTTTTGGTGGGTTTCATGAAATTTGAGTGGTTTGAATGTTGTTTGTCAAGATTTAAGTGATTTGTGAATGAATCAGGCCTTAAAGTCCAAAATCATGATCATTAGGGGCCTATAAATGCAATTTTTAAGGGTTGATTGATGTAAGGGTGTCTAAAATAGGACCTAATTAGGCCATAGATTATGCTTTTCGCAAAGGAGTACAATTTTGGTGCCCATAGTTATCCCCCACTTTAGCGCCCATATGATTCTACATGCATATGTAAGCTAAAGGACTCTAAACAGTGCACTTTACTTCATAAGAGGATACTCATTCAAAAGATGGGAGAATGAAGCCCCTAGTGTAGTTATCTGCAAAACCACAACATTCGGAACCACATCCTGCAACATGAATTCGTTAGTTATCTGAAAATCCTTTTTTCCTTACGTCTGAAAATCAAATTCGAGGGTAAATGTATGCCCCCTCTTGATTTCTCTTGCTTTACAGAGGTGGAACCAAGGTAGCAATCTAGCCACATCGAGCAAGAAATATCATATCGAAGGACATATCCAAGTACCATGTCACATAATGATAGACATTTGATGATCTTGAGTGTAGAATTGCGATTCCAATGCATCAAACAATGTTGAAAATGGAGTTCCCTAGTTCCCATTGTGTTAAAAAAAATACTTTATGTATTCGTAAAGTAGAAAAAAAAGCCTAATTTAATGCATAGGAAAAAGAAATGAAAATAGGTAAAAAGAGGTAAAGGAAAGTAATTTTCCACTTACTATTGCATTTTACCTTCTTTGTAGTCTGAGAGTGACGAGTGAGACAAGAAGATGCCTAGCAAACGAGCATACACACCTGGACATTTGGATGTTCTCCGGGACTAAGTGGCACACGACGAGCGTCAGCATGAGGTGAGTTGATTCTGCAACCTTCATTTTGTAATTTTGTAATGATTTAATGACTTTCATGTAAATCTAGGTTATTTTAGGATCTTGGACAAAATTTTTGCAAAGTGTCCCCTTTTTTCACGAAGAGTCCCATTTCTTCGCAAAGTGTCTTATTTCTTTGTGAATTGTTTCAAAAGGGTTATAAAGTGTCTAAGGCCTTTAGGAAAGCACACTAGATTAACTTTAGCACACTTGCATGATGAATAATGTAAAAATTAAATATTTTAGATGAGTGTTAGAGCATATTTGGTGAAATGTGATAGGTACCCGCCCGAGGACGACAACAATTAGGAGGGAGACAATTGAGCTTCCTGAGAGATTTGGCTCCATGACTATCAACAAAGGAGACAGAGCATCTTTAGGCTATGGGCATCTATTGGGCATATCTTATGCCTCCTATGAGATACCACAATGTCATGTTAATGGCTCTCTGCAAGCATTGGAATGCAGACACATGCACTTTTCATCTGCCTACAGGAGAAATGACGATCACATTGGAGGATGTACATCGGATTCTCCGTGTGTTGATTCAAGGAGAGTGAGTACATTTCCGTAGAGACCGCATCTTCCATGAGCAGAGGGCAGATTTGTACAGTATTGTCTAGATGGTCCAGTTCATGATGCACAGGTTAGAGGACAGATTGATTTGTCCATGCTATTATATTCACGGGCACCAGTGGTTCGACAGATTATGATGCATACCATAGCACTAGTTCTCATCCTTGATGGTCAGGGTGGGAACCTTGAGGGAGGAATAGTCCACTTGATTCAAGGGATGACAGAGCAGAAGACAGTATACACCTAGGGTCGGTGTATCCTAGCACATCTATATTATGATATGGGGTGGTTTGTATTCTGAGAGGTGGATAGTATGGTGCACTACACACTTCTATAGGTGTGGTGCCTTGATCACATTACATGTACCAGATCAGTTGGCTATCCATGTGTGACAACAATAGGGTATCCTTAGGCTTTCAACTATCCTCTGTGGTGACTATGGCAGTATGGTGATTTGCACTTTTGGAGTGTACATTGTGATCGACGGGATGAGGACGAGGTCCTTTAGAGACCTTATTAGCTGACATTACAGTGCCCAGATTATACCAGACAGTTGAGGAGGATGCAGATGGATATATTTTTGGTTGGTCATCATGACCATGTAGTACAACCATTCTACTATGATCGGGTCATGCGATAGTTTGGACAGGTGCAGACATCACCCTAGACACAATCCTCTTTCAGGAGATCAACGCGAAGTGCCTGAAGACTAAGTGATACAGTGTGACTCACTCTTGAGCATGTAGTCGAGAGTGAATATGATGATTCTAATCATGACCAACCACCAATCTATGATGTAGATGCTATCGATGTCACAAGAGAGCATGAGGAGTGGTGGAGAGTGACTCGACCAACACCAGTATTCCTAATGGATGAGCCAGTGGGAGATGTAGAGCCACCACCAAATGAGGGAGATGACCATGAGAATAGAGTCAAGGAGACATGCTATAGGGTTGTTGATATATTCACTGACATGATTGATGATGAGTATGATGAGGAGGGAGATCCAGATTATGATGCCCAGGAGGGAGAGGAGGAGGATGAGGAGGAGGAGCCACCTCTGATTCAAAGTGATGAGGCAGAAGATGAGGACCAAAATGAGTGGGTAGATGCCTCTCCCATCCATATGATGAGGTCACGAGTAGCAGCTGTAGCAGGCACTAGTACTCACAGCCGAGGGGAGGCTAGCAGAGCCTCCATGCCCCCTATACAGGATGACATTGAGATTACTCAGCCAAGCGACAATATAGGTGATGACATTTGATTTTATGCATGTGTTATTTTAGTGCTCTCTCTCTATATATATATATCCTGATGATGTGTACTGATTGTGTATTGTTTCTATTTGGTAGGAGTGATGAGAGACTGGTGGGAGTTCTATCATCACGATGCTACAGAGATAGTACCTGCATCCATCGACGAGGAGGAAACAAACCCTAATTATGTGCCCCCACCAATCATGGAGGAGGAGCCAGAGTCACTAAGACCATTCGTGAGGCTATGGGTAGCTTATGAGAGCGTGAGGAGACCACTCTGGTAAGCCGAGACTGCAGGACAATCATCCCAGACTCCAGCAAAGATGGAGAGACTACATGAGGAGATAACACAACTACAGGAGGAGAGGAATGTGGCTCTTGGGCAAGCACAGGGTCTGGAGTTCACATTCAGATTTGGTGGGTTAGGATCATGATCACACATGACTATCTCACGAAGTTTGGGTACTGGATCACGAGCACCAGATCCCGAGGGGTATAGTTCTCATAGACCTTGGTGATGTTGTATTCTATGATGATATATACATGAAAATTTGGATATATATATATGAGCAGTTTATGTTTTATGATTTATCTTAATGTGTTTGAAAGTTAAATAACAATGTGATTAATTAAATAACCTTTGCAAGATTACTTGAATTAATATCATCATGATCTAACAAAATGTATGTGATCTAAGTAAAACATATTATAGTTTCATTTTAGATATAACATGATGATTAAGCATGTTATGCTAAATTAAATTTTAACTTATCAAAACACACGAAATGAATTTGGAATAGCATGAAATCTAAAGTAATTATAAATAATCACTTTAGTGTTCAAGACATACACACAAGGGATGTGTCGATAACAAAGCAATATGAAAGCGTATAGGAGAAGATCCCATAACTTTAACAACACTGCTTTATAATTCATACTATTCAAAGGGATTAGACATAATACTAACGCAAATGCATGATATTGATAGGTTCTTTAAGGGGTGTACCATCGAGTTCGGTTAACTTGTAAGAACCAGCCCCAAAGGTTGTGTCAACTATATAAGGTCCTAACCAATTAGAACTGAATTTGTCACATTCATTTGGGTCAGCATTGACGTTACACTGATTAGCAAATAGGATGAAATCACCCTTTTGGAAGGTTTGAGGAATAACATTAAGATTGTAATGATTATGTTTTCTTTTGTAATAAGATTGAAGATGTTCAAGAACGTTAATACATTGTTCATCAAGCTTCTCCAACTGATGTAATCGTTGTTTTTGATAATGCGTATCATCAACAATTGCTTGAAGAGCCACTCTTAGTGTAGGAATTTCTAATTCTAAGGGTGTGATTGCTTCACTACCATAGACCAAAGTATAAGGTGTGGTCCTTGTGGAAGATTGAACACTTGTACGATAAGCCTGAAGTGCATATTGTAATAGTGTGTGCCAATCCTTATGGTTTTGATTAACAATTTTCTTCAAGATTTGTTCAAGAACTCTATTATTTGACACAACTTTACCATTATATTGCGGCTAATAAGGTGTCAAAAAATGGTGTTGGATATTAAAAGTCTCTAAAAATTTCTTCACATCATTATTCTTATCAAAAAATAATGCGGAAGGAAGTCCAAAATGAGCAATAATGTGTTCCAAAATGAAACAACATATCACCTCAATTGTTGTAGATCTAAGAGGAATGGCCTCTACCTATTTTATAAAATAATCAATTGTAGTGATAATAAAGGTATGTCCGACAGAAGAAGGAGGTGAAATTTTTCCTATAATTTCCAATCCCCAAACCACAAAGGACCATATCGGAAGTTGATTTTGAATTTCACTAGCAAGAGAATGATCAATTTTATTTGTATCCACCTCAATGCCTCTGTGAGATATGATAAACCCTAAAAGTTTTCCACTATCTACTCCAAAGACACACTTTTTCCAATTGAGTCTCATGTTGTAATTACGCATGTGTTCAAAAATCTATCGAAGGACATTCGCACTGTCCTTGCTTGTTAAGGACTTGGCAAGAATGTCATCAACATAATCTTCCAATATTTTATGTATGTAATCATGAAATATCAATGTCATTTCTCGTTGATAAGTTGCGCCCGCATTCTTTAGTCCAAAAGGCATCATGAACCAACAAAACGTTCCCCAAAATATTGTGAATGTTGTCTTGTATTGATCTTGTGGGTTGATGAAGATTTTATTATAACCAAAAAATCCATCCATGAAGGACAACAAAGCATGTCCAATAGTTGAATCAACGATCATGTCAATATTAGGAAGTGGAAAATCATCCTTTAAGGATGCTTTGTTCAAGTCACAAAAATTCGTACATATCCTAATATGATTATCAGGTTTAGTAATTGCGACAATATTTGAGATCCAAGGAGAATAATCAATAGGGCGAATGAAACCTATGTCAAGGAGTTTTTCAAGCTTTCCTTTAACATGCAAGGATATCTTAGGATTCATTTTTCATATTTTATGTTGCACAGGCTTAGCGTTGTTTGCAAGAACAATGTTATGTGTTCTCGTCGGGTCAATTCCTGGCATATCAAAATATTTCCAAGCAAATATTTCAGGAAAACCATGGAGCAAAAGTGTAGTATCCTCTTGTTCTTCATCATCAAGGCACTTCCCGATCTTAATGACTTTTTCTTTATATTCTATGTCCATGGGTACATAAATTGTATCTCCTAGGGGGAGTGCATTCGACTTAGGAGACTCAGGATCATATGGTTCAATGGTTTTCTCATTATCATCAGTATTTTGTGGCTTGGAACTTACCATAGCGCAAGTAACATTTCATTTAGAGGAAGATGGTTGATCAATAGCTCCTAACATTTGTTTCAAGGCTTCATCACTTTCAACATACTCCCAAGATGGTGGAGAATTCATATCAAGAAACTCAGGATGTTTTAATGTAAGTGTGGTTCTTGGTTTACAGGTGATGGTGTTGATATTTAATGAGGGTCGTTGAGTTGCTTTTGTTGTCTTAGAAAAGGAGAATCCCAAACCAGTCTGTATTTCTTGTGTATTAGGTTCAATAGGGACATGAATGCCTTGTTCATGTTTTCCACATCCTTTGCCATTGTATCCCAATTGCTTCATAAGCTTGTAACCGCATCCATAAAGTCTTTCCATTTCCTTAGGATTGGGTCGTGGTTGATAATCTATCTCATTAAAATTCATTGTGTAAGTTGTGTTTTCATCCAAAGGAGATGAGATAGAGGTAGGGGAAGATTATTTTTAATTATGAGTCGACATAACTATTGGCTGCTCTTTTTTGTCAGTGCAAATATGTATTCATCCATAAATGAAGGTGTAAATTCCAATGTTCCCCAATCATCATCTAACAATTTAGACACGGATTCTTGTTCACATTTATTGGTATCAAGGGGGTGAATATGAGATGTTGGAATTAAAGTATTTAGAGGACTTGTTGTTCCTTTTTCAAGCTACAAACAACTCTTAGGCTCGGGGTCTATCTCAACTAGATATACTTTATTGTTATAGACATATTTCATGATGTGATGAAGAGTTGAGGGTACCACATGCATCTCATGAATCCATGGCCTTCCTAGGAGAAGATTATATGTGAGATCATAGGACATGACATGAATAGGAGATTGCAAGGTAGCCACTTTGACTGTTATAGGTAAAGTGATTATACCAAGTGGTTGTTTTGTTGTGTTGTCAAATCCTCTATAGATAAGGAATCAGGTTTGATTTGAGATTTATCCACACATAACCGATCGAGAGTTTCACATTGCACACATTGAGGGCAAAGCCATTGTCAACAAGGGTTCGCTTAATGCCTATTGAATAAAATTAGGAAATGACCATAAAGGCCTCATTTTGTTTTTGTAATTCTAATAGAGGGAGCTCATGTTGATGAAAGGTAATATCTACATGAACTGTATTTATTCCTTTTAGAAGAGTTGCCACATCATGTGCATTTGTACCAAGAGGAACCTCTATTTGTTGCAAAGCTATTTCGAGGATTGAATGATAATTGGGTGAATTTTGAAGAAGATCCTGATGAGCCTAGTTTTTGGTCCAATTTTGGGTAGAATCTATAGTTTATTTGCTGACAGTTGTCATGGAATTTGATGCTAAATGTTGATATTTTCATAATGTTTCCTTCAAACCAAAGACATTGGGCTTAATCCTATTTCTGCAAGTTTTAATGACACTGGCATATTATGTGGATTATCTATATTAATTTTGCACGTGGTTAATGAATGTTCCTTAAGGTGGTTATAGATATGCAGTTATTGTGCGTACTGACATTGCCACGTAGATTTAATTTGAGGATGCTAAGTTGAGGAAGACACTGCTAGCTGGGCATGCATCGTAACGTCCAGCAAAGGAATCGCTCGAAGGTCAAAGGTCGACAGTAGAAAATTCCTCATGCAACCGAATGTAACCTCCTTGTAGTGGACTTTAATGTTGGTTGAGCATATGCAGGCATTACTACTATGCCAAATTTGTGTTTAGACCTGCATGTCTGACCAAATTACATGCACGCATAATGGCCACCACTCCACTTTCTCTGTTTTCCCTAAATGCAATCCTCTTAGTTGTGGAGTTGATTGCCTTGTTTAGTTGATAGTATAAATAAAGATTTGATGCTCCTTCCTAAGAGTTGCACGATTTGATATTGTACTTGCACTCTCAAATTTTTAGTAATACAAATACATTACTCTTTTGTACTCATGATTTATAGTGAATAAAATAAAGTTTTGAGTTGGAGCATTTGAGTTCTCATTAGTTTTAGAGGATACTTATCCAAGGGGGCCCACTTGGTGAGTAATTTATCCTTTAGTTTAGTATTAGTTTAGTATTACTTGTTTAGTAATTAGTTTGAAATCTGGCACTGACTGTTCTTGCAACCACTAGAATTCTATTTTGTGATTGTTCCTACAGCCAAAGCAGATAGAGTAGTGCCCTGTTTGTTTCTCAGATTTTCATTTCTATTATGCATTTTAGTTTGATGTAGTTGTTGATTGATGATTGGCATTTATGGTATTCCCTTCTAAACAATTTACTTTCAGTATTGTGTGTTCCTTAGCTATAGAATGAAAAATGTCTACTTTGGGTTCCTAGTGCACATACTGTGCTGACCCATTTCAAGTTCACATCCCTAGGTTAACAAGTTAAATACACCTTCATGATGATTGCAATAGTTATTCAGGTTAGATTTCCAATCTTTGAATCATGGTTGTAAGGGCTTAGTTATTAAATCATTTTAGGAGGCCAACATTTTTGGCGTTGTTGTTGGGGATGGTGTCAAACTAGGGAGTTCTTTGGAGTCATTGGTAGTTTTTCTTGCTGCAGTGTTTCTGGAAGTTGTTCTTAGTATACCCTCATTTAGGAAGTAATGACCCCCCTTATTCTTTACCAATTCTTTGTGTGAGTTGGTTAATAGTGAGTGATAATGCATGCATAGAGGGAGGAAAAGGGATGCTTATGGGAGATTTCTTCCTAACAATCCTAATCCATTCCAGCTAGTTGAATATTAGAACCTGCCAAGAGAAGAAGAAGAAGATCCACACCCCTTTGTTGATGCATTTCTTGAACTGACTAGCTTTGAAGTCTCCTCTGAAGACCAAAATCAGCTTGAGAACCCTTTTGCCTTGGAATTACATCAAGCAGGCATGGGTGATGCAAATAGGAACAAACCTAACCAACCAACTTTTCCTTTCCCCATTGCCCATCAGAATGAAGTTGACAACATAAAAAACATCCCTGATTCAACACTCCCCAGGTTTTATGGACTTGTCATAGAAGATCCTGATATCTTTTTGTTTGAGTTTGAGATACTCTGCAAGAGTTATGATTATACCACCGATGCCCATAGGCTTAAGCTATTTCCTATCACTTTGAAAGAGGTTGCATTAAGATGGTTCATGAGCCTAGGCAGAGATACTATGGAAACTTGGGAAGACATGAAGACAAAATTCCTTGAGAAATAAAAGGAATATTCTAGGGGCAGCGACATGAGAGGAGGTGACATTTTCAGGATGAAGCAAAAGGAAGATGAGAGCCTAGAAGATTATATTGCAAAGTTTTTGTTTTTCCTACAAAAATCTCCATACCATACACTCAATGAAGACTTAAAAAAGTTGTTTTCCCTGAGAGGAATCAATGATAGTTGTACTGATGCCTTGGACCTCAAGGGAGGAGGAGATATCTCCCAAGTTCCTTGGGAAGATATCAAGAAAATATGCCAGAACTACTCTAGGGCAACTTCAAAGAAAGGGAGAGTTTACCAATCTTCCATGGGTAAGTCAACCACCGGTGGAGTTTCAAGAATGGAGATTACTTATTTGCTGGAAAACTTCAAGCAAGACATTATAAATAATCTAGCTACTTAGCTAGATACACTTCAGGCCAGGAAGAAGCAAGAGGAGGCAAAGGCAATGTTGACAGGGTATTTCCCCCACTGTAGACAAAAGAAGAAGGATTGCAGATGCAAAATGGTAGCCAATATTAAAGGAAATAAGATTCACCCAAGTTCAAACCAATCCAGATTGAAGAAGACCAAGTCTACTATGTTGCACAAAGGAAGCCTTGGGCTCCAAGACAAGGTATGCCACTAGATCCACTATTTTATGTTGGGCCATATTTTAATTCCTATTCATCTAGTAACCAATGGCAGCCCCCATATCCATCCAGCTATGGAGGATATCCACCACAACCTTGGATTAACCCTTCAAATGCTTGGCCCAATCATCAAAACTCTCCACCCCAGTGGCAGCAACCTCAAGGGAATTGGCAACAATTTCAAGGGCATTGGTAGCCACCTCTAGGAAATTGGCAACAAACAAATCAATGGAGGGGAGGACAGCAATGGCCTGCCTAGAAAACTGGTTACACGTAGCCACCTTCTCAGACCCAACAGCCTGCTATAATGCTTCCACCTTCTAATCCAAGCTCAAATGCACCTAAACCTACTCATCTACCAGCTTATCCCACACCCACACCCAATCCAAATAACAAACCACAACACCAGCCTACATACTCTGTTGATTCAAATCAATTCCCTGCATATGTTGTAAGTGTAAGTGACATCCATTTACATTCAGGAACTACTCTACCAGCCCCTTCCAAGCCCATTATCACTGAGCTTCCTGTGGAAGAGGAGGAGGAACCTCTGAATGATCCCATTCAGCCAAGCGCACCTAAAAATCTTGAACTAGTCCAAGTCAAGTAGACTGATTAAGAACCACCATTTCCTCAGAGATTGGGAGTTTCCAAGAAGAAGGAAGAAAAGGAGGATATAACTTTTGGCATCTAGGATCACTGAAGCATATATGTGTCCAGATACCTCTATTTTAGGCCATAAAAGATGTTCCAATCTATAGTAAGACAATCAAGGAAGCATGCCTCAAGAATTAAAGGAGGAAAAAGAAAGACCCAACTACAGTCCATGTGGTGGGACAACTAGCTGGCATCATGCTTGGAAAAGTGACTATCCCCAAGTACAATGACCCAGGTAGTCCTGTGGTAGCAATTGTTATAAACGGGATCCAAATTAAGAATGTTTTGATCAATTTAGGGGCAACAATAAATGAGATGACCAAGGACATCCTGCAACAACTAAATGTTGCAAGCATGAGATCTACTCTTACTATCCTGCAACTTACTGATAGCTCTATTATTAAGCCTGATGGTGTAGTGGATGATCTTGTGGTAGTTTTAGACTTTTGGGAGTACCCAACAGACTTTATGATTCTTTCTCCTAAAGCTACACTAGGCAGGTATCCCATTATTCTTGGAAGACCATGGTTAGCAAATGCAGATGCATACATTGGATGTTGGTCAAGTGACATGACCATTTCATATGGGAAGAGCACGAAAAATTTTGTTCTTTATCCTCCTGCTCAGCCATCTCATAATGAAGATAATCTCGTATGGCCACATGTTGGTGAAGAGGCCGAGGAAGTTAATTATGTGGCGCAGCTTATGATGCTAGGAAGAAGCTCTTTCATGCAGCTCCAAGATGAGGATGGAGTATTGGCAAACATCATTCAAAACCATTGAGAAGTAGAGGAAGCATCATCTTCTCATTCTACCACTTTAGTCAAGACACTTCTACCTGCTTTTCCTGCAGCCACTATTCCTGCAAACGTTCTTCCTACAACCACTGTTCCTGTAGACAGACTTCCTGCAGCAATAGGTATGTCCCATACATTGTTGCCATATGAACTAAATGTACCATGTGTTAATGAAGCAACCATGATAGAGTTAACTACACAAGTACAGGTGTCAGAAGGAAACTATTTTAATGTTAACAATAAATTAAGTGAAGAACAACAATTGTTATTGGAAAACTTATTAAGGACCCATTAGCATGCATTTGCATGGGACTATCATGATATGAATGGATTGGACCCTAAACTTTATACACACAAAATTTACATCAGAGATGATTGCACCCCAGTAAGACAACCACAAAGAAGAATTAACCCTGCACTAAGAGAAATTGTAAAAGGTGAACTACAAAAATTACTAGATGCGGGATTTATTTACCCCATTTTAGATAGCTAGTGGGTGTCTCCAATAGTTATTGTTCCCAAGAAAGGAGGGAAAAGGTGAGTTTGTGTTGATTACAGGGAACTCAATGCTACCACCAAGAAGGACCACTTTCCCTTAACCCTCATTGATCAAGTTTTGGACACGCTTGCAAGAAAGTGATACTTTTCTTTTCTAGATAGATTCAACAGCTACAACCAGATCCAAATTGCACCAGAGGATTAGGAGAAGACCACATTTACCTGTCCATGGGGGACCTATGCCTATTTGATACTCCCATTTGGCTTATACAATGCACCTGCAACCTTTTAGAGGGCAGTCACTAGCATATTCTCAAACATTTCTCATGATTGCATGAAAATTTATATGGATGACTTTACCACTTATGGTGTTGATTTTAATCAAGCATTGGAAAATCTCAGGAGAGTCCTAAAAAGATGTGAAGACCAAAAATTGTCCTTAAATAGTGAAAAGTGCTTCATGATGATGCAGGAAGGTGTAGTTCTTGGCCACTACATCTCCCACAAGGGAATTCAAGTAGGTCCTACAAAGATTGAGGTAATCACAAATCTTCTCACACCTACAAAATAAAAGGATGTTAGGAGTTTTTTGGGTTATGCGGGATATTATAGGTGTTTCATCAAGGATTTCAGTAAGGTAGCAACACCATTGTATACTCTCCTCACTAAAGATGTTGAATTTCAGTGGACTGAAGCTTATGACAAGGCATTTTCTGACTTGAAGGTAGCTTTGACTCATGCTCTTGTACTCAAAAGGCCTAATTGGGAACTTCCTTTCCACATCCATACTGATGCATCAAATTATTCCATAGGAGCAGTCTTAGGACAGAAAGGAGCTGTTGAAAATGCCATTTACTTTGTTAGCAAAAATTTACAAGGAGTTGAATTCAATTATACAGTGACAGAAAGAAATGCTAGCAGTAATCTATGCACAGAATAAATTCAGACATTACATAACATGTTACTAAATATTTGTGCACACTAATCATGCAACCATTAGATATCTCATGAATAAACCTTTGATCACAGGTAGGCTAGCAAGATGGTTATTGTTGATGCAGGAGTTTGATACAACCATTGTGGATAAGCCAGGGAAGGCCAATGTTGTTGTATATTTTATTGCAATGTTGACTACATCAGAAGACAATCGACCCATAGATGACTCTTTTCCCAATAAACATCTATTATCCCTTAGTATACAAACACCCTAGTATGCTGACATAGCTAATTATTTGGTCACAGGTAGAGTTCCTTCTCACTTCTCTCCAAAAGAGAAAAGGGCACTCATTGAAAAATCTTTTCCTTTCTCTTGGATTATTGGATGTTTGTTTTATACTGGACTAGACCATGTCATGAGGAGATGTGTGAGAGAAGATGAGACATATGACATTTTACATGCATGCCACAATGAACCATGTGGAGGAAATTTTGTAGCCAAGAGGACAACAATGAAGATTTTGAACATAGGATATTACTGGCCAACACTCCACAAGGATGTAGGAAGGTATACCAGAAAATGTGATAGATGTCAAAGAATGGGCAGACCAACTAGTCAAATGGTAAGTCTTATATCTTGGTATGCACTGATTATGTGACAAAGTGGGTAGAAGTTAAGACCATGAAGCATGCAAGAGATAACAAGGTTGCATAATTTCTTTATGAGGATATTTTCACAAGATATGGAGTTCCAAGAGAAATAGTGACTGATCAAGGGGCTCAATTCACATCAACCCTTGTTGCAGCACTAGTTAATGAGTATAACATAAGGCACAGGAAGTCTACTCCTTATCACCCCCAGGCTAATGGCCAAGTTGAGGTGACCAATAGAGAAATTGAAGCCATTATGACCAAAACGGTAGCTATTCATAGAAAGGATTGGGCAAACAGATTGCCAGAAGTTGTTTGGGCCTATAGGACAACCTGGAAAATAACTACAAGCTTCACTCCATTTGATCTGTTGTATGGAAAGACAACCATGATGCCCATTGAATTTGAATATAAGACTCTTCAGACTGCAGTAGATTTGGGGGTGGATATTTTTGAGGTACAGAGAGAAAGAATCATGTAGCTAAATACTTTAAATGAGATAAGAAGAGCAACCTTGCATCATACAAAGGTAGTGCAAAATCAAAGAATCAAGTGGCATGACAAATTTATCAAGGACAAGAAATTCCAACTAGGAGATTGGGCCTTACTCTATGACTCAAGATATCAGGACAATACAGGAAAATTGTAGACAAGGTGGCTAGGACCTTATGAAGTCGTTGAGGTTTTTCCTAATGGAGTTGTTCAACTTACTACCATTGACATTGTCAGATTCAAGTTACTTGTCAATGGTCATCGCCTCAGATTATATCACTAGCCAACTTCCAAAGAAGAGTTCCTATAGCAATTCACCTAGCATTCAGCACCGGAGCTTCCTACAACCGAAGGAAGTGGGCCTAGTGTCCCTCCTTTTGGCTAATTAAGGTACGTGCTTGTCATAATAAAAAATTTCTCTCTTGTGGAAGTCCATTTCTTCACCCATCCACCCATTCACCAATCCATCACCACCTTTCTCTCTCTTCCATCACTTCATTCCACCTCACCTCATTCCACTTCATTTTCATTAATTGCTTAATTTATTCCCCAAAAATGCAAATGGTACTTTCTCCACGATCTTTGCAACAAATCCTCCACACATTCAGGTATGTGTGCATTAATTATTGTCTTTTAATCATCTTTTAAGTGCATTCATTTAATTACTATATGTTAGTATAGACATTCACAGAACATGTCATTATTTCCTATCAAATCACCACTCCCATCTCGCATGTGTGGACACATGTCCAAATTTAGGTTGGGGGGAAAGAAAAAGATGCAAATATATTGCCCATGTGTCAATTTATGCTAGGCTACGTTAGAAAATTTGAAATGAGTCAATTTGAAATCTGAGTGAGAGGACGACTCACATGTGTAAAGTGACATTAACTGTAGCCACCATTTCTTCCCATCATAATTCTCCTTTATCACCCCTTTTCTTGCCATTATTGACTCTATCGTAATCCTGAGTTGCAAGCAAAAAGGTAAAACAAAAGAAAGAGAAAATTCAGTTGATATTGACACTGGAAATTTAGCAGGTATTGCAGGAAGGTGTTTGGCTTTCAAATAGGAATTACAGGAAGGAAATTTTGTAGAGAGATAGTTGATTGCAGACAATGGGAGGAGGGCTAATTCGAAATGAGCCCTCAGTTCATGATGTTTTATTATAGAATGCACAATGCCTGGCCAAATTTAGAAACTGTGGATGGTTAGATTACTTCCTAAAGCTGGATGGCTTTGATGAAGACATTGTACTAGAATTCGCCCAGACATTTTCTGAAGGAAAAGCCATAGTAAAAGGGTTGGAGGTTGTGGCAACTGAGGAAAAAATTACAGAGGTTACAGGGTTACCTACTGATGGTGAATATTACCCTACCTCTAGAGATGCCAGGATAGCTAGGGCCAAATTTACAATACATGGCGACCCTCCAATCAGCGTGGATAAATATGGGGCAAAAAGAACCTCTCTGCCCGAACAATGGAAGCAAACAACCGTCTACATTATAAGGTATCTCACTTATGAAGGTCGTCTGTCAAACATGCATTTAGTACATTTCAAACTATTGAGTCGCATGAGGCACGAGAGGAGGATGAATGTGCCTAACATGCTATACAATCTTCACTCAATCATGGCGGTCGAGACCCAAAAAGGTAGAGACAATTTTGTTTCCACCATTGTCTGATTAAATTGCTAGTTGAGAAGTCTCTGCATGATGTGTCTGGAATGACCTGGGAAGGATTTATAAATGTCGATCAAATTAGACTTGAGCACTTGCAACCTAGGGTTTTACCTCAACCTCATAGGCCTAGTAGGAGATTGAGCATAGTTGAGGCCACTCTTGGTGTTTCAACCTCTGGTGTAGGCCCTAGTGTAAACCCTCCTACAACAGAAGAAACCATAGAAATTAGCTCTTCTGGAACAGAGCAGTCAAAAAAAGAAAGCTCCTCCTTGGATTCTAATGAGGATGTTCCACTTGGCACCTTGATGAAAACTAGGGCATAAAAGAGAGAAGTAGAAACAAGAAAAGGAAAGGCCAAAATGCATCCGACAGAAAGAAAGGTGTCGAGTTCTAAGAAGAGGAAGGATGACACTATTCATCCTCCAGCCAAAGAAAAATGTGAGAGCCCTCCCAGGAAATCAAGACCAGTTGGGCTAGTGATTGGTACGCCTCCACAAGAAAACCCTAATTCTAGAGAAATACCACAGGGGGACATAGAAACTCCAATGGGGAAGGAGAATGTCGAAGAAGACATATTTGAGAGAGCAACAAACATATGACTGGATGATCTTGCTAACATTGCAGAAGAGTTTGAGGAAAATCAAGATTTCCTACAGCATGAGCAAGAAGTCCTACAACAAGAGGTCCTGCAACCACACCAAGAACAAGAACAAGATATCCTACAACAAGAAGTGGGAGAAGAAACAATACCCCTGCAGCTAGAGACAACTGAATAGCCTAAATCCTTGTAGTTAGCATTAGTGCCAGAGAAGATACTGGTAGGAATTCATAATCCTCCTAATTTTATAGTACATACAACAATTTGAATTTATGGAAAGAGATACAAAGAAGAGAAGAGGAATGGAAGGAGGAAAAATGCATAGTGAAGAAGGAAATTCAAAAGAGAGATGAGGAAATTGAAGACAAAGATGCAAAAATTGTCACCCTGAAGAAGAGGGTGGATGATATGACAACCTTGGTACCACATATTTTGGAATGTAGGACCCCTCCAAGGGTTTATTCTCTACATTTGAAGGAGAAATATCTCTCTTTTAGACTGGCAATAATTGTCTCGGGTTTGAATCCTTCTATTGAGATCCTTGTTGAATTTTTTAATGCTTATCGAATTGCTTCCCTTGAAATGAAGAATTTGTTGTGTGAGTTTTATTAGCATAATTATTGTGTAACTCAAGACCATGATTGGAATCTATTGTTGTATGTTGGGGATGTCCAATTAAGGCCATTTATGTCTTGGGTACAAAATGAGATTAGTTGGGAACAACATGGGGCTTATAAGCAATTGGAGTCTAACATCCCTTTGCCCATTAGGGCTGAATCAAGCAACCCAAAGGATATTTTATAGGGAATGGCATATAATGATTTTTAGACCTAGCTATGGTAATAGGATTATGCCTTGGATAGAAGCAGTTTATAGAGAGTATGAGGCAAAGACAACAAAAAAGGAGGAAACCATGAAAAAATACATCTCACAAAGATGGAATAGCCTAATAAATGATCTCAAACAGGCTGAACCTCATTCCATCCAGAACTATGCAACAAATATTAAAATAATTGACAGATATATTCATAGTGGAAGGACAAAAGGTCGATTTTGGCTTCCCTTGACTTTTCAGCCACCCATTCTCATGTGGCCCGTGCCAAACTTCAAGTACTACCAGTATGACATTGCTACAAAGAGATAGAGATGGAGCAGATTGGACAAATTGGGAGGATTCTATTGGGATCCTGATTCACACACAACACACTCTGATGTGGGACAACTATCAGTCGCAAATTTCAGAGCTTTCACCAAACAGAAGAACAACCCTTCCCCTGCTGGAGGACTAGCAAAATGTTAGGTTGGGGGGAGTGATGAGCCTAGTTTTTGGTCCAATTTTGGGTAGAATCTATAGTTTATTTGCTGGTAGTTGTCATGGACTTTGATGCTAAATGTTGATATTTTCATAATGTTTCCCTCAAACCAAAGACATTGAGCTTAATCCTATTTCTACAAGTTTTAATGACATTGGCATATTATGTGGATTATCTTTATTAATTTTGCGTGTGGTTAATGAATGTTCCTTAAGTTGGTTATAGATATGAAATTATTGTGCGTACTAACATTGCCATGTAGATTTAATTTGAGGATGCTAAGTTGAGGAAGACACCGCCAGTTGGGCATGCACCGTAACATCCAACAAAGGAATTGCTCAAAGGTCAAAGGAGGTCGACGGTAGAAGATTCCTCATGCAACCGAATGTAACCACCTTGTAGTGGACTTTAATGTTGGTTGAGCACATGTGGACATTACTGATGTGCTAAATCTGCATTTAGACCTGCATGTCTAACCAGATTCCATGCACGCGTAACCGTCACCACTCCACTTTCTTTGTTTTCCCTAAATGGCATCCTCCCAGTCGTGGAGTTGATTATCTTGTTTAGTTGATAGTATAAATAAAGATATGATGTTCCTTCTTAGGAGTTGCACTATTTGATATTGTACTTGCACTCTCAATTTTTTAGTAATACAGATACATTACTCTTTTGTACTCATGATTTACAGTGAATAAACTAAAGTTCTAGGTTCAAGCATCTAATTTCTCATTAGTTTTAGAGGATACTTATCCAAGGGGGGCCACTTGGTGAGTAATATGTCCTTTAGTTTAGTATTACTTGTTGTTTAGTAATTAGTTAGAAATCTGGCACCGACTGTTCTTGTAGCCACTAGAATTCCATTATGTGATTGTTCCTGCAGCCAAAGCAGACAGAGTAGTGCCATGTTTGTTGCTCAGATTTTTATTTTTGTTATGTATTTTAGTTTGATGTAGTTGTTTATTAATGATTGGAATTTATCGTATTCCATTTTAAGCAATTTAATTTCAGTATTGTGTGTTCCTTAGCTATAGAATGAAAAATGACTACTTTGGGTTCCTAGTTCACATACTGTGCTGACCCATTTCAAGTTCACATCCCTGGGTTGACAAGTTAAATACACCTTCATGATGATTGAAATAGCTATTCAGGTTAGATGTCCAATCTCTGAATCATGGTGTAAGGGCTTAGTTATTAAATTATTGTAGGAGGCCAACAGATCCCAAAGGGATATTTTGGCGGCGGTGCTCTTAAGTTGCTCAACAAGATCATACTCACGTAAGCCAGGAGCACTAGGCAGTGTGGTATTCGGTAAAGGTAAGGAGGTTGGTGTTGGTTGAGGTGGGTGTGGGTGTGGGTTATTTCAAGTGTAATGTGTGTATGAAATAGCATCATGCTGTGGTGGATAAAGGGTAAACTCAAGTTTAAGTGGAGGTTGAGGTTGATGTGAAGGTGGGTAAAGCACAAGTTGAGGTTGAATGACATTGACATCTTTTTTTTTTGGTTGCTCACAACAAACCTTAGTGGATGGCTTGTGTGAGATGAATTCCTCAAGGGATTCATCTAACATACTCAAGTCGTCACTACTAAAAGGTTTGGGAGATAAGTTATCGTTAAGCGGTTTAGCTTTGTCATCACAAGCCTTAGTGGATGTACTTAGTGAGAAGAAACCTTGTAAGGTTTCATCTAACCTATTGAAGTCATCACTACTAAGAGGTTTGGATGATATGGTTGTCCTAAAATGAAGCATTGTTTTGATGGGTTCATTTGATGTTGTGAAGTTTTTGTTTGTTTTTTCTGATGAATCTGATCTAAATGAACTAGAAACTAATGCTGAAAATAAACATTGTAAAAATCTAATGATATCTATGTTTTCCATTAAAGTAAATAGTACGAATGCAAATGATTCAAGTAGAATAGTGAATCTAACAAGAATTACAGAAATGGGAAATAGAATGCAGAAAACAACAATGCAAAATTTACACTGGGACTAAGTCGCCCAAGGTGGTGAATTAGTCCAATTAGGGTGATTTTTGAAGTTTTTTCTAAATTTTCTAATGGATATTAATGTGTTTAGTACTATGTCATGCAAATCTACACTATAAATGCAAAATTTCACTATTATGCAATGAAATGGAATGCAATAATGCAAGCTAAAATGAGCTTTTCACTAGTGCAATTTTGAAAACCCTAAGATGCAATTTAAACAATGCAATGCAAATGAAACCTAGGATGCAATTGAAATTAGAAGCAAAGATGTTCAAAATTCAGGTTCACCAAAATGTGGACAATGATTTTAGGTTTCCCACACAGTGCTTTGCTCCTTCTAGGGTTTTTCATCTAAAAGGAGAAAGGGGGATTGAATGGGGTCCAAAATGAAAATGTCAACACTCAAAGTTAATGTGAATGAAATGAATGTATTTTTCCTAATTATGATGTACTAATGCACTGATCTGAAATGAAAATGATCTAACGATGCAAAACCTAGGAAATGCGAAGTGTTGGAAAACATAGTGTGATATGCAAAAATATGAAACAAATGCAATAAAGGACAAAATAAAGATGTAAGACATAAACTATGCACTTGAAAACTAATGAAGAGCTGACTGGGGATTGTAGAGACCTCTGAAATTCTAGAAATTTTGATTTTTGAGCCAACTGGGACACTTACGCCAGGTTAGGCGACTTAGTCCCAGATTGGGGAAACTGCCCAAAAAGCTATTTCTGCCAAATGGGTACTAGAAACTGCAAAAAATTCTAAAAAAGTAGTGCAATGGAACTAAATCACCAATATGGGTGACTTAGTCCACTTTGGATTTTTTGTAAATCCAAAAGTGGAAACGAAAGCCCACAACCTGCACTTTGCTTTTTGACAAAAATCCAGATCTGAATCTTCGGGAAACCCTACAAAATAAAGAATAATTTGATTTCTAATGGGGGTTTTCCTTGGTCAAACCCCTAGTTGGTATTTAAACTTTGTGAAAGACAAAATCTACGTAAAACCCTAGCCTTAAGTGTGCCTAAGACTAGGAAAAGCTGAAAATGAGACAAAACCCAATTCTAATGTGCTAGAATAAGATAAGCAAATGGAACTTGAATGATGCAAGACTTAAATCCAAGAAACCCTACAACATTACAAATGAATACAAATGACATGCAAACCTTAAGTCTGAAGATAGAGAGAAAATGGAAGATGGAATCACTTTGAAAACAAGTCCAATTAGGTGTGATTTGATGGCTAGTTGCATCTCCTCAACCTAGATTTCTCCATGATTCACCATAGGCATCCATGATCAACCCTTTGAAATGTGAGATCTTGACCAAAAAGTGAGCTTAAAGACCTGCAAAAACCCTAGTTTGTTGTCCTAAAGCTTCAACTTTGTTGTAAAATGCTATTGAATCTTCTTGTGAAAGATACTTACTCTTGAATTTTGATTTTTGCTTTGTAAAAAATGACTAGGAGATGTGAAAAATGACCTAAAATGTGTATTTATAGGCATTAACACCTAATTTTCCTATTATGTAGACCTAAGAGGCCAACATCCACTGAAAAATTAAATTGAATTCATGAAATTCCCACTTAAAAGTGGAAAATACCCCAAAAGGGACTAAGTCGCCACCTTGGGTGACTTAGTCCCACCAGGGATTTTTTTGGTGGGTTTCACGAAATTTGAGTGGTTTGAATGTTGTTTGTCAGGATTTAAGTGATTTGTGAGTGAATTAGGCCTTAAATTCCAAAATCATGATCATTAGGGGCCCATAAATGCAATTTTTAAGGGGTGATTGATGTAAGGGTGTCTAAAATAGGACCTAATTAGGCCACAGATTGTACTTTTTGCAAATGGATATAATTTTTGTGTCCATAGGTATATAGCCACAACACTTTTCATGAGCTTACGATCCCCGAATTGACATTTAGGAACAAACTGAGGAAATCAATAAAGTTCCTAAAAATTGATTCAATTATGTTAATCCCATTTGAAAGAATTACAAAGATAACTTTCCCCAACTTTGATCCACAATTTTGTTCGAACATTTTGGCACTATTGCTAGGGAGCAGTGTTAAAGGCCTGTCAATCTAGTGAATTAAGTTAGGATCAGCGCGCTAAGGCAAAATTTTGTGCGACTATAGACCTCGCCCACATAATTAACCTTATTTTGTTGTGTTATAGATCATATAGATGCATGAATCATATTAGAGATAGTAAAGGAAGATTTGTTAAGAAGGATAATGGAAGTAGTTCACAACAAAAAAATTGACAAAATGAATTAAAACCATTAATTGTGCACACACCATCTAAGAAAGAGTTAGTTGAACCGAATATTGAAACGTGTGTCATTGAATCCACCACTATCAAGTCTCCTAGTACCCCACAAGAGTCATTTGAAGAATTATATAAAAGGGTTGCTAAACTATTTTGAGAATGTTAGGAAATTCAAAGTGGGAAATCCCCCATACATAAAGACCCCAAGTTATTCTCATCCTTTTACACCCCTTGGACATTTGGAACCATGGAAAAAAACAACAATAATAACAATGATGAAAGAGCATTGGCCAAAAATAACCTTGGTACCTTCAACTTTCCCATAGCACATCTAGAGGAGGATGCCCCAATGAAGAACATACCTCACTCTGCCTTGCTTGTTTTTCAAGGTCTTTCTATGGAAGAATCTGATATGTTTCTTTTTAAATTTGATATTTTATGTCATAATTATGATTATCACAATGATGTACAAAAACTTAAACTATTTCCAGCTACTTTGAAGGATGCAACATTGCAATGGTTTATCGAACGAGGATGTGAAACCATTCATAGTTGGGACAACATGAAGAAAGAGTTCTTGGAAAAATACCAAAAATATTGAAGGACCAAGGAAATCCAAGACGAGATATTCCACATCATGCAAAGTGAAGAAGAGACCTTAGAAGATTACTTGGAGAGTTTTCTAATTAGTCTTTAGAGGACTAGGAAAACAAGGTTAAACAATGACAATGTAAAAATGGTCTTTCTTAGGGGGGTTAGGGATGAATGTTTAGATGTTTTTAATCTTATGGGTGGTGGAGATATTTCTAAATTGAGGTTTGATGATATTTTGTGATGTGTGTAGGAACTATTCAAGGTCCACCCACTCAGTCAGAGGGTAAACTGGGAAGCATGTCTCTTTTGGAGGGACATCAGGAGTTACAAAAAGATAATTAGGTACATTGCTCAAGGACCTCAAGACTGGCCTACTAAGTCACATGGGTAAGTAGATCAAAACCTTGTATACATGAAGGAAGCGAGAGGAGTTTGAAAAATTCCTTGTTGTCTTCTTTCCTATTTATTATAAAAGGCATAATAGTGAACAGTGTCCCTACAACAAAACAAAAATCTCTTCTTTAGAAGATTCCAATAGAGACACCATTCTAAGAAATCTTCCTGTAGGCATGACTGCAGTAGAATATTCAAATGAGTATGTTTACTTTATGACCCAAAGGAGACCTTGGCAACCATGAGCAATGCCCCCAATTGATTGTCATGCATCACCTCCAAGTCCTTTTCCTCAAAAAAATCCTTTCCCAAACCAACCTGGATGGTTTGGAGGATAGCAACAGCCTCCACACTACCCCCAGTGGACACAACAATACCCACATTCTCCATAATTGTGGCAAGCATGGCGAGGGCCACCACCAACATACCCACAATATCAATCATACCCTCCATATCCACTGTCATCAACATTAAATCCTTATTAACAGTCACAACATCTCTTACCTCCTATTCCATCATCATTTAATCAACCATCTAGTTCAACCCAACCACCAAAAGCAATGCCTATGCCCACACAACCATTACCCAATCTGAATAATAAGGTGGATCAACCAATGTACAACAATGAGGTGGCAGGATACCCAACCCATCCCATCAATACACTAGAAATTGATGGTGTACAAGTAAGATCAGGAAAGAATCTTCAAGGTCCAACTATCACAAAGGTAGAATATTCTCAAAAATAACCAAAAGAAGAACAACCAAGGCCCCATCTCTTGATAGGTTTCAAGAACAACCAAAACAATAGGAAACATCTCAATCAGGTTTTGATTTCATGAATGAATTAAGAAATGTTAACATTAAAATCTCTCTTTTGCAGGCCATTCAAGATGTTTTAGTGTATACGAGAGCAATTAGAGAACTATGTGGGAGAAAACAATAGAAGAAACAAGATCCCAAGACAGTCCCAGTCATTGGACAACTTGCAGATTTGATGTTGGGAAAGATTTATGTTCCTAAGTATGTGGATCCTGGGATCCCAATGATAAAGGTACATATTGGTAATGTAGTTATCCTAAATACACTCATGGATTTAGGTGCAACCATAAATGTAATGACAAATGAGACCAAGGAGAAACTAGCTCTTAAAGGACTAAGACCTACTCCAACAATCTTACAAATGGCGAATCATTCCCTTGTAAAGTCAGAAGGTATGATTGAAGATATTATTATTTATGTTGAGTCTTGGGAATATCCCACATATTTTATGATTTTACAACCAAAGATTAAGCTGGAGGGATACCCCTTAATCTTAGGAAGACCTTGGTTAGTTGTAGCTAATGCTTTTATTAATTGTAGATTTGGAAATATGATGATTTCAAACGAGGAACAAACAAAGCAATTAACATTGTACCTTCTAGTACAACATTCATTAGAAATAGACGATCCATTGTGGATCGATAGTGATTTATATGAGTCTTTGCCTATTTTAACAATTGATCAAAGTAGAGAATTTGAGGAAATATCAGAAGACAACGTTCTTAATAATTTCTTGCAAAATCACTATTTGTTTGATAATGTTTTAGAAAGAAATATTTTGCCTTCGGGTATAAGTGACAATACCCATTTGGGAATTTTCTATTAGTTTGTAATAAACAATCTATTCAACATTTCATTACTTTGCATCAGTTATTACCACACACTTGTATATATAATCCATTCTTAGCACCTGGGAATTATGATCCATCATCATCTACTTCCCAATTGCTTGTTTTAAATACGCTTGTCCAATCTCAGGCTATGGAAGTTTTACCTAGAAAAATGCTTAATATAAATCCCAACCTAAGCCCCTCATAGTTAGAATATCTCATTGCTATGTTGTGTTCCCATTAAGATGCCTTTGATTGGGATTACCAAGATATATGAGGTATACACCCTGCCACTTGCACACATCATATATATATAGAGGAGGGAAGTAGACTTGTAAGACAACCATAAAGGAGATTGAATCTTGTCTTACGAGAAATTGTTTAAGATGAACTACGAAAGTTACTCAATATAGGATTCATCTATCCTATCTCTGATAGCCAATGGGTGTCACCTCTTGTGGTAGTTCAAAAAAATAATGGGAAGTGGAAAATATGCATAGACTATAGAGCCCTTAATAAGGCTACCAAGAAAGACCATTTTCCACTACCCTTTATTGATCAAGTCCTAGATACCCTTGCTAGAAATAAATTATTATCCTTCCTTGATAGATTCAATGGTTACAATCAAATCTATATAGCCCCAAAAAATCAAGACAAGACCACCTTTACTTGCTTGTGGGGTATGTTTGCTTATAATGTCTTACCTTTTGGGTTATGTAATGCTCTTGCTACCTTCCAGTGGTTGTTTTAAGTATTTTTGTAGATTTGATTCATGATTGTGTGGAAGTGTACATGGATGATTTTACTATTTATGGAGACACATATGAGGAAGTAAAGGAAAATCTAGAAAAGGTTCATAAAAGATGTATTGATACTAATCTATCTTTGAGTCATGAAAAGTGTCACATCTTGATTCCTAAAGGTATTATCTTAGGGCATTATATTTCTTCAAAGGGAATTGAGGTAGATCCCAAAAGGTAAAGATAATTCAAGACTTACCTGTGCCTACTTCTCAGAAAGATGTTTGTAGTTTTTTGGTTCATTCTGGATATTATAGAAGATTTATTCAAAATTTCAGTAAAATTGCCTCACCTCTTTTCCTTTTGCTAGGTAAAGATGTTGATTTTTCATGGACACGATAATGCCAAAAAGCTTTTGAAGAAATTAAGGAGAAGCCTATAACTACACCAATTTTATGCGAACCAAATTGGGAGTTGCCATTTCACATCCATACAGATGCTTCAGACAATTCCATGGGAGCAATACCTAGACAAAAGGATGGTTCTTTCTTTTATTTCATTTATTATGTTAGTAAGAATTTTACTAGTGTAGAGGTAAATTACATTGTAACTGAAAAATATTTTTTAGCTATAGTCTATGCGGTAAACAAATTTTGCCATTATATAACTGGGTATAAAGTTTTTGTACATACAGATCATTCTACTATAAGGTTCTTAATGAATAAGCCAGTTGTTATAGGAATAGTGATTCGATGGTTGCTCTTATTGCAGGAATTTGATATCACTGTTCTTGACAAACCTGGATGTGAAAATGTAGTTGTTGACTTCCTATCCAGATTGCAGTGTGATAATGAACCAATACCTATAGATGATGCTTTCTCAGATGAACATCTTTTTTTGTTTTCGTAAAAATCCCATGGTTTGCAAACATTGTCAATTACCTTGTCACATGTAAATTCCCACCCCTTTTATCCAAGAGACTGATGAAAGCTTATAGGATTTTGTGGACAATATAATTGGATTAATGGTTTAATTTTTCGTACTAGAATTGATAATGTTGTGTCAATGTGTTGCAAAGGAGGGTGTCTTTGACATACTACGCACTTGTCATTCTAAGCCTTGTGAAGAACACTTTGCAACACAACGAATTGCTAACACAGTTTTGACTCTAGGGTATTACTAGCCAACAATCCATAAGGATTGTAAAAGATATGTTTAACATTGTGATAAGTGTCAACATATGGGTAGATCCACGCATTCCAATAAAATTCCCTTACACCCACAGTTATCAATTGAACCCTTTGAGAAATGGGGTTTCAATTTTTTAGACCAATTAATCCTCCCTCTAGGGATAAAGAATATACTCTGGTCTGTACTGATTATGTTAATAAGTGGGTAGAAGTAGTAGCTTTAAAACATGGTAGAAATATAAAAGTTGCTAACTTTTTATATTTTGAGATTTTTATGAGGTATGGCATCCCATGAGAGATTGTTACAAACCAAGGGCAACAATTCACATTCAATTTGCTTGCAGCTCTAGTTCGAGAATATGAAATCAAACATCAAAAGTCTTCTAAGTCTTCTTTGTACCATCCACAAGCCAATGGGCAAGTGGAGGTCACCAATTGGGAGTTGGAAAATATCCTCACAAAGACTACGACATTACACAAGAAGGATTGGATGGATAGACTTCCTTAAGCAGTTTGGGCCTACCAGATGACTTGGAAGATAGCCACTGGCTTGACACCATATGAGCTTGTTTATTGCAATTATTTTTTTTTTCCCATTAAGTTTGAAGTGAAGACTCTTTGTACTATTCTTCAACTAGGGATTAGTCTCACTAAAGCCCAAAAAGAAAGAATCACTCAACTCCATTCCTTGGATGAAATGCATCAGCAAGCCCTTTTTCATGCAAAGATGGTAAATTAACAGTGAGCATAATGGCATGACCGCTTCATTTGTTAGCAAACATTTCAACCTGGTGACTAGGTGTTGCTCTATGACTTGATTCTAGGAAATCAAAGGAAAATTCCACACTCAATGGCTTGATCCCTATGATATCAACACTATTTATGATAATGATGTTGTTAAGTTATGCACTATGGATTTAGAGCGCATGGCTCTCATTATTAATGGGCGCCATTTGAACCTATACAAACGACAGAATTGCTTATTCAATTCTAACATCAGAAGATGGCTTTCCATCCTCCTGTTGTTCTTGTTAGAAACAACCCTCCACCAAATCTTCCTTTCAACTTCCTATTCCTTTAAGCTTCACCAGTTGTATCAAACCCTCTTTCCTGGCATCCTATGGCCAAGACCTTCTACCTATTTGTTCCAAAATTCTGTGATTTTGATCATGCCCCATTTGCAATGGCTATTATCATCCTGTTGATAGGAACTTTCTATTTATTTTTATCCCCATCATTTTTTGTACCACCATCATCCATTTGATTGTTACCTACACTTCTTCCATTACACTTTCATTATGGCCAGTTGTCCTTTCCACATTTCTTCTCTCATCTGTAGTACCATGCCAACTATCCACATTGGCATTCTTATCACTGTCAGCAGTCCTTTATTCTTTCACATGGCCATTGCATTACCCATTTAATGCATTGTTAGTCTACAAAGATTTCCACATGTTGATATAGATTTCTTTCGTGCAGTTTTTGTGGCCACCTTAGCTACTGTACTCCATGCTTATTGGTGACATGACCCATTAGCAGTATTGGTATTGGTATTTTTGAAAGTTTTTATTTTGTTTTATATTTATTAAATATTCTTATTTCTTATGGCTATTAGTGACATGACCCATGGATGGCTCATAATTAAGCTGAGGGGAATGTTATCATACCATTTTATTCATACCATCTGTCATTTCCTTTCATCATGACAACTTAATACTCCACCTTCACTGTACCCATCGTAATTTTTCACTCTTCACCATAATTCCTTCCATGACCACCATTATTACTAATTTTGAAATATCATTTCCCTATTTTGGTAATCAATTTTTATCCTACGAGTAACCATTTTCATTTTGTTATTGTTAAACTTTACTGTTAAACTCTTCTCCACTCTATTACTGTTACGACTTCCTGGTAAAACCATACTATGGCTAAAGACCGATGTCCCTATCATGAACCTACTTCCATGGAGGAATTAAGGGCTCATAGAAATAAAGAGGTTTATGAGGTGTTCAAACAAGCACAATGGGATGTTTATTTCAAGAAATTAAGGGGGTTTGATAAGCAGGTTTGTCAGGAATTTGCATTCAGTTTTGATGGCAATCAAGTCTCTATTCGGGGTGTGCAATTCCCTGTAACTATTGAGGTTATAGAAAATGTAATTGGGTTACCAACGACTAGTGAAAAATACTATCCAAGCAAAAAAAAGAAGGTTGTGGACCTACAACCTATGTGAAAGACATTTCTAAGAAGAGGTGAATTTTTCAAGATGGTTCATGGGAAGGGTAATAAATTAGCTTCATTACCAAGGATTTGGAGAGGTGAGGCAAAATTCATAATTCAGTACATTACCTCTAAGGGGAGGTATGTATACATGTTTGCTCAACATTTTCGATTATTGTTACATTTGAGGAAAAACTAGTTAGTCAATCTGCCCTATTTTCTATATTGTTCTCTACAACATATGAGTAAGGCTATTAAAAAAGGGAAAAACAACTTGTTAGCTCACCATGGGTTAATCCGATTATTGATCATCCAAGCATTAAAAAGGATTTCTCCCCCAAGTGATTGGGTTTCCTTTGTCAATATAAATGATGATACTGGTTTTGAAGCCTCAAAAAATGAAACCTCTTCGGATGAATCTTCAGATGGTTCTCCTAGTGAAAAATCTCGATCTGACAAAGAAGCTCTTCTTGGAACATCTAAAGAAGGTTCTAAAGGAAACCAGGATCCTAGTGTAAGCCCAAGTTCTTCAAAGAGAAAAGCCCTTGAAAAATTGTCTAAAAAGTCCTCATGCTTGACTATTAGGGAAACTAGGACCTCCAGTGTTTAATCTTCCAAGGTTTTAGGGACGTTTGTTAAAATGATCAAAGGAAACAAAACCTTGTCTGTTGAGTGTTAAAAAGAACCATATTTTGAGCCTTTTGTGACAAGAATAAAAAGAAATCAAAGACTTCAACTAGCCCTATGAGCCAGTTAGACAATTTGGCCAATGTAGCCAGTCATATGGATAGTAAAGAAAAGGACCCTAACTTAGACATAGAAGTCCTATCTAAAGCCCTGAAAAAATAGGGTAAATCCAATAGAGAAGGTAGGTAGATAAAAAAGAGGAAAACACAAGAAGTAGCAAAAAATAAGTCTTTCATCCATGAGACAATCACTATTGAAGATGATCAGGAACTAGAGGTTTCAATTGCTAAAGATTCCCCACAAAAGAACCCTTAATTGAGCAAGAGGACAATTCCCCATTTGAGTCACAATGTCCTACAATGCATTAGAATGTTGAGGAACAATTAGATGGGGCTAATGTAGAATTAGAAGAAATAACGTGGGTAGAAAATGCAAAGGAATAAGGAAGACATGAAAGTCTGCCTCGTCTTGATACCCAAGTTGATGAAGGAAATTTGATGATAATCAAGTATGTAGAATCAAAACAAAATGATAATAGATAATTTCTTAGCCAATATGATTAAGAGGCTAAAGAAGAGTTTTAAGAGAATGAAATCCTCTTAAAACAAATTAAAGATTTGCAAGGCTCAATTGAAAAGTTAAAAGAGGAAAATCAAGAATTGCATAGTCAGCTTCAGCAGGCATCTCTACCTCTGAATTACAGGAAATAGAAATTCAAAGATTGAAAACAGAGTTGTTTCAAGCAATAGTTTTCAAGGAACAACATTTGCCCATCAATGAACATGAGCAGCAAATCCAGGAGTAGAAACATAAATGGACTGAAGAAATTAATGGTATGTAGAGATTAATTGGTTTGTGATTCTTTCCTTTGCATGAGGACATGTAAATCCATTAGCCAAGGGGAAATGATGAGGGTGGAAAAGTCCTAATAATTTTACCTTTTGTTTGCCTTTTTCCTTTACTTTTCCTACCTTCCTGTCACTATTTGTCATATGAAGGATATATATTTGGTATAATGTAGGAGGAAATTAAAACAATTAGAAAATATAAATATCTATCAAAATGCTAATTATTTTGTGGATGAAATGGTAGGGGATAACTAAAGGGAGATGTTAGAGTTGTTAATAACATGAATGGGAGAAAAGCAAGGAGATATTAAAGCTATTAAGTTCAGCTGATTTATAAACTATTTTTGAAAAGATACTTGTTAAACTCATTTCAAGTTTGTGGCCAACGACCATTATCTATTTTATGTCAAACTTATTTGGTTTGTTGTCCATAGGCCATAGACAAACCATAACTTCATCGGTGCTTGTTTAGTATAAATATGTGCATTCAAAAGGCTTGATATATAGATACTAATATAATAATAGATTATTGCTTTTGAATTGTGATACATTTTGGAAATTATTGTGTGTGTATAATTAGTTCGAGGTAGAACAATGTTCACATTTCATCAACAAACAACCAAGGAGACAGGGCCCATTGCTTGAGTTGTCCAGTGACTTTTCTAGATTAGTTTTTGGTGTGGTAACTATCTATGATTTAATTTTTAAAGCATTTTCTTTTCATAAATATGGTTATTCGTAATTAATTACAATTCTATTTAAAGTTGATTTCTTTCAACTATATATTGATGTGTTTATTCATAATATGAGAATTAAAACTCTGATTTGTGTAAACTATAATTTATTATTGTTAGTGCATAATTTATAAGGTTTCTTTATTTTTGTCACTGCACTTTTTGTCATAGTTTCTGTCACTGCACTTCCTGGCACAATTCCTATCACAAAACAGAAATAGGGAGATTAAACCAGATTTCTGATTAGATAATTGTTGTGTGAATTAGTTGTATTCATCACCACTTAGTTCACTATTTTCAACCCTTCCGTATATATCCACAACACCTATCATGAGCTTACGATCCTTAGATTGATATTTAGGACAAATTGATGAAATCAATACAAAGTTCCCAAAAATTGATTCAATTGTGTTAAGCCCATTGGAAAGAATTGTAAGGATAATTTGCTCCAACTTTGATCCATAGTTCTATCCAAACACATAGTATGTATGAGCTTGCATTAGTTAGGGATACACTTGCACAAAAATTGTGCCTACACTAGGCAAGGATGCACCTATGCCTGAAGTGGTGCCTGTGTTAGATAAAAGTGTGACTGCAAAAAATGCAAGACATAAGGTTTTAGAAGTTAAATTGAAATGAATTTATTTTATGTTGATTTTTCACACTTGCCCTTAGTATTTTGTGCCTTGCAATGAATTAATTGTATTGATTAGTCATTTTTATTAACAAAATTCATTTATTAGGTTGGGATCTTTACAATTGACTAATTTAGTCCTAAATGGTGCAGACTTGGGTACTGTCTTGCTAGGGTATTATGACAATTATACCTATTCTTCCTTAATCGAGTGAAGTAAACAATAATCATGGGTATTGTTAGGAGTTTTTAGAATTGAAGTGAAATGAATTTATGTTATTTTGCTAATTGACATTAGTTGGCAGTATGATGCAGGAGTCTTTGGGTCCTCTTCATTCATGTAAGAGGAAGCTTGGAGTGATGGTTCAGTTATGGTATCAATTGACTGAGATGGATGAGGAGTGGTTGAACTTGATGGGACTCTTCCATGTTTCTAGGCTGCACTAGTTGAGAGCACACTAAGCTATGATGACAACATTAGTAGATAGGTCCAACGCAATGACACCAATAGCTTCCACCTACCGATAAGTGAAGCTATTATTACATTGGAGGATGTATGGCGTATCTTGCGTCTCCTAATCTAAGGGGAGCTTGTGGAGTATGAATGGGTGCATGTCGAGGATGCCTTCGCTTGGGTATACATGATTGACAATCTTCTGGTGAGGGGGATTGAGCTATACCTAGAGTAAGGGATGGGAGAGCTGCCAAAGCTTTCTTTATTCACTGCAACATTGATTACTGGGGTACTAATGCCTAGTTGGAGATCCCAGGGTTTTGTGAATAGGTGGGAAATAGTTTAGACCACGTATTGATAGGCAAGACTTTTTTTGCACAGGGATCGTATGTCTTAGTAGAGCTATATAGGGAAATGCACTTGATTGTGTATCAGGATGGTAAGAGCTTGGGTGTGGCATGACTCTATTGCACATTTTTGTGGCTAATGGTGGACAGGAGGAGGGGACCAAGGATGCCTATGTTTTTGCATATGCTGCATTTTTGAGACACCGATAGCTAGGTGACCTATGATATTCGAGGCAAGTTATTGATGATATGGATATCTTCATGTAGTGCCCACACCATGATTGTGAGGTATGGGAGGAGGATCATATGTATATGCCTTATGTTCAGAGGATGCATTACTTGATTGGTTGGAAACCTACAATTATTGAGCACTATCTACCAGTGTGTGACATGAGACAATTTGGGCATTGATAGATTGAGCCTGTGCAAGAGGAATTTTTGTGAGGGTTGTGTGGGAAAGGGGGGTATAGGGGGCTATATAGAGCCATATATAGCCAAACAGGACTAATGAGATACCTTGCAGTACCTTGGTATCCACAACCAGCAATGGTAGATGTTAGCATGACAATGGTGTATGATGCTTGGTGAGCAAGGCGAAGGCTGATGTGACTAGCGTTCCCACAAGATTGGCTAGCCCTAGTAGAGGAGGAGGAGGAAAGCAGTGATGAGGAGGAGGAGGAGGATGATGGTGATGATATGGTAGAGATGGTGAGGGTCATTGAGTGTGACAGAGGAGAGATCTAGATGTTGACCAAGAAGAGGAGAGAGGGGTTGAGGAGGATGTGGACATTGGTGGAGAGGATTGTGACGATGATGAGGGGGAAATTTATGTGTAGATGGGACTATTGATAACAGAGAGAGATTAGTTGTGACAAGAGAGGGATCAACTAAGACATGAGCATCTTTAATTAGTTGGGGAGAGGGATATGGCATAGGCATAGATAGTTCTCATTTAGGTATTAGTGGATGGTGTCAGGGTGGAGATGGAGGGACTCAATTGGAAGATGTTACAACAAATGGATGTCACATAATTTATAGCAGCTAGCGCACAGGTAGATGTGGCTCGAGACTATGATGAGAGTGAGATATTGCTCGTTAGGTTTTCATAGGATAAGGTTTACAAGATGTGTTACTTGAGCTTGTCCATGTGTCATGAGAGATGCAACACTATAGGGGTTATATGGGTGGGTTGTACTTCCTAAGCAACGAGAGCCTAATTTCATGGCTAGCAGCAGATCTCACAAGTTTAGGTTAGCTCGATCAGGTCATTTAGTGGGTATGGGGCCACCTCCTCCTAGTGATCTACCTCCTCCATCACCACTAGCGAGGTTAGCTCAGTCAAAGGAGGATAGTACAAGGTAGGTGTTAGTAGGGTATTTTTTTTGGATTATACCTCAAAGGGGTATCAACTTTTTGGAGTATATATACAAGAGACCTTTGTATAATTTTGTATAATCAAATTATTTTGGATATATATGAGATGATGAGTTTGGATTATGTGTATAGACTTCATTACATCTGATGATGATTTTATGTAGATGTTTATATGATTTTATGCATGTATGAGTGGATAGATGGTTTAGATGCTTTTTTATGTTATGATGATGCTATGAGATGCACCTATATGTATGTATATGATACTAACTTGTTTTATGTAGGTTATGGAATATTGACAATGGCTATTAATGTTTATGGATATGCATAAACATGTAATAATTGTATGATAATAATATGATTAAGTTAATGATGATTTAATGATGTATGATGAAAAAATGGTTTATGTTGAATGGTTATGTATAATGAATCAATGATTTATGGATGTGATTAGTAAATTATTATGTTTATGATGAAAATGTATGATGATAGAGTAAAATGTGTATGAGGGATGAAATGAATGGATAATAATGATTTATGTCTGAAATAATGGTTTATGTAGATGATTATGATTTTATGCAAATGGATCATGGTGTGTAAATTATTATGATTGACAATAGTGTATTTAATATAATAGATTATGACGATGATGTATGAATGTTAAGTAATTATGGTTATGTTTAAGAAATAATGAATTATAAAAATGATTATGATTGTGGTTATGTATAATGATGTTGTGATTGGGAATTATTATGCAAAATAGTGAATAATGTGTAATGATTATGATTATGTAAAATGGGTAATGTAAAATGTATGATTAAAATGTAATATGAATAATGAATATTTGATTTAGTGAACTTATGCAAAAATATAATGATGCATAATAAAATGAAATGGATGATGTACTGGAAAATTGAAAAAATGTAATAATGGATGTAATGAAAAATTGACAAAATGTAATAATGGAAAATGGATAATGCAAGGAGGGGGATAGAATGAATAATGATTTTTGTTCATGATACAAAATATAGTCAAGTCTAGGTGGGTAGAAGTGGAATTATGGGTTATAATGGGGGGGGTATTATGCTGGAAATGTGGTGAGAAATCCTATAGTTTAATATAGCAAAGGACATTATGCCCCAATGCCGTGAGGACCAATGGTGTTTTTCTATCCTTTGCATGGACTTTGGACTCACAAACAAACAAATAAACAAAAGTTTATCCCTTAGCACATAATGCCTTCTTACCACCTTAGTGGACCATAGGGGGGTTTTCATCTACCTCTACTTAAGGAGGTAATTAGCATCAATGTGTCAGGACAATCGCAAACACACCATACAAAAAATTGTCATGCCCCATTCCGCACTTCTTGCAAAGCACACCAAGATATGAATAGATCTAGGTGGCCAAGACTAGGTGACTCCATGGGTTTAAAAATAAAATCACAAAAATAAAAATAAATTTCAAGGTGAATATATCTCTTGTCAAAAGTGGGATGGATAGATAGTGATAATACTAGACCTAGGAAGGATTCATCCTTTTGGGCATAGGTGAGGATTAATTTGGATGGAAAGTTAAATGATTGTGCCTATCAATTATTGATCCAATCATGGTTTTATGACTGTGTCCATATGTAGGTATGTTTTGCTTTGTTTTTCTTTGTTTTTCCATGATAAAATCGATCAAGATTGCTTAACGATTCAACTCACCTATTTCTATTTGTGTGGAAGTGTGGATTTTATTATGGGTGAAATTTTATTATGGATGATGGAGGTGTGATGTTTTTATTATGAACAACTAAGAATGGTAATCGCCCATCCCAGGTACACATTCAAGTATTTCTTCCTACATCCATTGGGAAAGGTAAGATGTATGTGTGGCTTAGTCATGCACGTGAGAATTCAAAAGTAAAAAAATTATGGGTGAGACAAAATTTGGTGAAAGTGTATGGGTGGGGAAGGTCATGTAAGTTGCCTAATCTATCATGAAGAAATAATGGGGCATGCATGGGGGTTTGAGTGACAATGAGGGATCGTGCATGATGGATGAGGTCATGGTAGGAAAAGTTGTCCTATTAAAAAGGAAGAGGGAATGCGTAATGTGTATAGGTGGTGGAGGAGTACAATGGTTTATGCATTTGAGTTTTAGCCTCAGGGTGTAGATGGAGACATGGATGCGTGTATGATCGAGTGTCAATGAGGGATCATGTGATGGGGCAAGGTCATTGTAGAAAAATATTTTCAATTAGAATTAGGTGGGAATATGGTAGTTTAAGATGATGGTATGAAAAGCTTCCCTATTATGGGGAAGAGGTGGGAGGGGTTCATGCTCATGGTAGAAGAAGCTCTCTCGATATGGAATTAGGATAGAAAAGATGTATTCCAAACCATATTTAGTGGGTAGTGTGAGTGAATGGATGATTAAGGGACCTAGTAGATGGTGGATATGACCCCACTCGTGGCACCTATTTTCTAGGTTTTCACCGCAGTAATTTCCCACAATGCCACAAAGAGTGATTTTCACCATTGGATGGATTATTTCTCTTTACTATTTTTTGTATTTTATTTTTTTATATTTTTATGTTTTATTTTTTTTATTTTTTTATTTTTTGATCTTTTATGCATAAAATTTCATGAGATGCATAATGTTCATTGATTCTTCCAAGGGTTCACCTTCCATAGTTTCCAATTGGTAGGCACTTGATCCATATTTTGTTTTGATGATATAAGGACCTAGCCAATTGGGTTCAAACTTTCCTTTCTTTTCACTATCCTATAGATTGTGTTGATTTTCTTTGAGGACTAAGTCACCCACCTCGAATTCCTTGGGATTTATATTCTTGTTATAACTTCGTCAGAGCCGATTTTGATATAATCGAAGATGATTGAGGGTATTAAGGTGTTTCTTGTCTAGGAGTTCAAATTGTTGTAAGCGAGTCACATGATATTCTCCATCGTCAATAAGATGTTGTAGTGATATTCTCAAGGATGGGAGTTCAACCTCGATTGGAAAGATGGATTTGGTACCATAAACAAGGGAATATGGTGTTGCCCCTGTGGGGATGTGGATACTAGTGTGATAGGCCCACAAGGTAGGATTGAGTTGGAGATGCCAATCCCGACCAACTTCATTGACCATATTTTAAAGTATTTTTAGGATTGTTTTGTTAGTGGCCTCGACCTGGCCATTTCCTTATGGATAATACAGGGAGGAGAAATGATGTTGGATGTGAAACTTTTGACACATATCATATACTTCTTGATTTTTTAATGGTTTTCCATTATCTGTGACAATTGTGGATGGTATACCAAAGCGACAGATGATGTAGTGAAGGATAAATTTAGCAATTTGTTTTCCAATGATGTCTATTAGTGGAATGGCTTTGACCCACTTAGTAAAGTACTTAGTGGTGGTGATGATGAATTTGTGACCATTGGATGATGATGGATGGATTTTTCCAATGAGGTCTAACCCCCATTGTGAGAAAGGCCAAGTAGTAACAATGGGTTGCAATTCTTGAGATTGTGCATGAATTAAGTCATCATGTTGTTGACACAAACGACAAATTTCATGATATTAATTGCATCTTGTTCCATTGTTAGCCAATAATATCCAATGTGTAGCAACTTTTTGACTAGAGAAGGACCACAGGAATGGGCCCCATTGATACCTTCGTGTACTTCTCATAAAGTGGTTTGAGCCTCATCTATTTCTAAATACCTCAGGAGGGTCCCGCAAATAAATGATGGTATAGAGTATCACCAGGTAATGTGAAGTAGGTAGATTTTTTAATTAATAATTGACATTTGGAGACAGATAAGTTGGGAGGGGGGTTTTATCATGAAGGTAATTATATACATCCTAACACCATGGGAAATTGGGACCAACTATAGCACATACCATTTCTAATTTTGGGAGATCATAAGCAGGAATAAAGAATTGTTCAATCAAAATTTTGTATTGTTGACTATTTTGAGGTACATCCACTATGGAACCAATTGTTTCCATTGCATCAATTGCTTTATTATTTAGACGAGGTATTTGATAAAATTGGATTTGCATGAAATATTGTTTAAAGTTGTCCACCATTCATTTATAGGGAAATAATTTTTCATTCTTTGTTTGGTATTCATCATTCACCTACTCGATGACTAGCTGGGAATCACCATATACCTGTAACTTAGTTATTTTTCATTGAATGGAAAGCCTAAGCCCTATAATTAATGCCTCATATTATGCTATATTATTTGTGCAAGGAAGGAAATGTGATAAGACTTAGGGATGCACTCACCTTGAGGAGTGACGAATAGGATCCTTGCCCCTGAACCATGTTGAGTGAGTGATTCATCAAAGTACAAATTCCACTATGTTTCTTCATCCATAGTAAGAACACCTTCGTCCAAAAAATTTATCAGTATGGGGTGATTATCCATTAGAGGAGACTCTACATGTTGGTTAGCAACCATTTGTCCTTTTATTTTCTATCTATATATTCAATGTTGAATTCACTGAGGATCATGATCTATTTTGCCATGCGACCTCTGAGAGTAGCCTTTGAGAGAAAATATTTTAAAGGATACAATTTGGAAATGAGTTGGGTCTTGTGATTGAGCATGTAGTGTCACAATTTTTTAACGCAAAAGACTACTGCAAGATATGCTCATTCAATTGGAATGTAGTTCAACTCACAACATATCATGGTTTGAGATATGTAGTAGATAACATGTTCTTTTCTATTGTCATCATATTGTGCTAGTAATGCCCCCAATGCCACATTGGTAGCTGATATGTATTATAAAAGTGGTTTGTCTAGATTAGGTGGCACAAGAACAAGAGGTGAAGAAAGGTAATCTTTGAGTTTTTGAAATGCTTGTTGACAATTGTTAACCCATTTGAAGGTGACATTTTTGTGGAGAAGATGTGAAAATGGTTGACATTTATCAACAAGTTGTGCAATAAATTTTTGAATTGCTTGAAGATTCCCTTGTAGACTATGTAACTGTTTGATATTATTTGGTCGAGGTATATCCATTATTGCTTTAACTTTGCTTGGATCAACTTGTATTCCTCTTTGTGAGACAATGAATCCCAAAATTTTTCCTGATGTTATGCCAAATACACATTTCTTTGGATTTAGGCAGAGCTAATATTTTTCCAGTCGATCAAAGATATTTTCCAATACCTCTACATGTCCATGTCTTGTATTTGATTTTTCTAAAAGATAATCCACATAATCTTCCATGATATCATGTAGCATATCATGAAAAATTATTGTCATTTATCTCTGATAGGTGGCTCCTACATTTTAAAGACCGAATAGCATTACTTGATAGAAAAATGTTCCCCATGGAGTGATATGAAAGGAAGTCAGGTGGGAAAAAAAACTTCCTACACTAATCTAAGTAGGGGAGAGTTACAAAAAAAATCCTTTTAACAAGTCTTAAACAGTTATAGTAATGAGAAACACATAGGAATAATGGAATATAATAGCAACGACACATAAAACAATGACACCAGATATAAATGGGGAAAACCATTTTGGGTAAAAAAATCCACCCTCCAAAAGAAAAATACTTTTCTATTATATCAAATAGTGAATACAATGTATCTCCAAGTACAAAGCTTCTTCAACAAGTGCTTCAAAACAAACACCTGTTCTGGAGTGATATTGGTAGCGCTTCGTTACCTACAAAAAAACTATGCATTTTGCAATGCAAGGCATACACTTTATAGAGAATACAAGCTAAAAGAAGCATCTAGAAGATGATGGGTGTCCAAATACACATGGCACAATATCCCACACCATAGAAATACATTTCAACACTTGTATTGGATTCCCTTACACCTCTTACAACTGTCATAGCATGCAATATTCTCTCTCCAAGCTTGGGCACCCAAGATGTGCTCATAATAGCTTATGATAGATGCCTTACAACTATCATAAAATTCATCATAAATCTGCCACAAAATCTATCATAGAATCTTGTAAGAGAATCCATCATAACTAACCAAAATATTTGATTCTCTTACAATCTATCATAACCCAATTTGGGTGCCAACTTTCTCCATGCATGAAGATGCCTTATGACGCATCATAGAATCTATCATATGTCATAGATTCCAAAGTGGGATGCCTATGTCTACTTGGGATTATTATGTGTCATCCAGTCACCTCCAACGAGGATGCCACCCAACCGGTGGGTCCTAGTTTATGACATGACACCATAGGAAATTAAATAATACAAATAAATACAATAAAACATTAATTAAATTAATATTAGGACTCTAAGGTTGAGACACCTTAATCCCAACATTCTCCCACATGTCGAAGACCTGCCGAGAGTCATACAAAATCATTTGCTCAAGGCCCCAAGGCCCATGGAATCGGAAGACCATATGAACTTTTTCGTGCTTATTGGTTTGGTCAGTGCATCTGCAACATTCACCAAAGTCTCAATCTTCTCCAAGTACAACTTTCCATCTTCTACCATATCATGAACAAAATGATACTGAACATCGATGTGCTTTGTTCTGGCATGAAAGGTAGGATTCTTTGCTAGGAAAATTGCACTTTGACTGTCACAACAAACCATAATATGTCCTGCATAAAAACCACTATAAGAACACAATCTCTTAATCCACATAGCTTCCTTACAAGCCTGAGTGGCTGCCATGTACTTTTCCTCTATCATGGAAAACACAAATATAGCCAATCGCTTACTCATCCAACTGATAGCACCCCCAAACATCTTAAACACGTAACCACTAGTGGATCTTCCACTGTCAATGTCACCTGCCTAATCTGAATCCACATATCCATGAATAATCACAGAATGCTAAGGTCCAATAGGATAACCATGAAAACACAAGGTATAGTTGGAAGTATCCTGTAAATATCTGAACACTCTCTTAACCGCATCCCAATGCACCCGTCTAAGATTAGCCATAAAATGGCTAAGAACTCCCACTGCTTAGGAAATGTATGGTCTTGTACACACCATCACATACATCAGAATGCCAACTGCACTCGCATATGGTACTCTAGTCATGTCCCCCATCTAAGTAGGATATTTTGGACAATCATCACAAAATCTTTGTCCTTTGCATCACAAGAATGACTAATTGTCTACAATCTACCATGTTGAATATTTCCAACATCGAGTTCACATTCTTACTCTGGCTTAACCAAAGCTTTCTATTAGCTCTATCTCTCATGATCTCCATTCCCAGAATGTACCTAGCCGCACCTAGGTCTTTCATCTCAAATTGTGTTGAAAATTGAAACTTCAAATATGAAATCATACGTTTACCATTCCCAAAAAACATGTCATCTATGAATAAGACAATAATGAGAATGTGACCATTATCAAATTTAAAATATACACAATGGTCAAAATTAGATCTTTGAAATTCCAATGACAACACATAGGTATCAAACTTCTAGTACCACATTCTAGGAGACTATTTCAAACCATAAAGAGACTTCTTTAGTTTTCAAACCAAATTCTCTTTACCTTTTTGAACAAAATGATTAGGCTGTGACATGTAAATTTCTTCCTCCAAATCACCATGAGCGAACGTTGTCTTCACATCCATCTGTTCCAGTTTTGAGTCATACGTTGATGCAAGTGATAACATGAACCAAATAGATGTCAGCTTCACAACAAGAGATAATATCTCCCCATAATCAATTCCCTCTACTTGTGAAAACCCCTTAGTGACCAACCATGCCTTATACTTCTCAACATTTCCATCAAGACCACACTTTTTCTTAAAAACCCATTTACAACCAACAATTTTACGTCCAACAGGAAAAGGTACCAGGTCCCAAGTCTTATTTTTTTCTAATGTATCCATCTCCTCATCCATGGAATGCCTCTAGGAATCTGCATCATTCATACCCATAGCATCTCTAATAGTCCTTGGCTCATCCGTGTTAGCAATCAAAGAAAAAATTCAACTGGAATCCAATAATGAATAACCAAACCTTTTCAGTTGTCGTCTAGCTCATGTAGATCTCATCAAAGGTTGAGGTTAAGGATCTTCTTCTTCTTCATAACTTTTAGAGCTTCTTGAGCTCTCCTCATTATTAGATCCAAGAGGAGTGCATAGTTCATCTTTCTTCAGAGTCAGTGGAATTTGAACTACCTCCTTCTATTTATCCTCTTTCTTTGGTTGCAGCTCAAAAATGGAAGGTTTCATCTCTCTGAAAATCATTCTTCTACTGTAGAGAACCTTTTAAGCTTTTAGATCTCAAAGCTTGTACCCTTTCACACTGACACCATAACCAATAAATATACACTTAACAGCCTTGTTCTCCAACTTTGACCTCTTCTCAATCAACACATGAGCATAAGCATCAAAACCAAATACTCTAAGATGTCTTATTGAAGGAATTTTACCAAACCACACCTCCATGGGTGTCTTACCAACAAGTGTTGATGCTAGAGATCTATTGATCAAATAACATGCAGTGGATACTGCTTCAACCCAAAACTTGTGTTCAAGGCTAGCAACACTCAACATACTCCTATCCCTCTCTATCAATGTTCTATTCATCCTCTTTGCAACTCCATTCTTTTGTGGAGTGTAGGGATTTGTCTTATGTCTCTCAATCCCATGCTCTTTATAGAACTTTTTAAACTTTGCGGAACAAAAATCACCGCCATTATCAGTCCTTAAACACTTAATCTTTTTACTAGTTTGATTTTCTACCAAGGCCTTAAATTTCTTAAACCAACTAAAGACTTCAACTTTACTTCTAAGAAAATAAATGAATTTCCTTCTACTGTAGTCATCTATGAAAGAAACAAAATATAAATATTTTGATAATGAAGGAACATTCACAGGACCAAAAACATCTGAATGAACATATTCCAAAACCCCATAAGACTTATGAGAACTAGAGTAAAAAGAAACACAGTGTTATTTTCCATATACACATGTTCATAAAAGTTGAACTCAAGATTACAATCATCAAGGCCTTCATTAAGGCTCTTATTTTTCAAGTTTCTAAGACCCTTCTCACCAATGTGACCAAGTCATTGGTGCCATAACATTATCTTCTCTGTAGGAAGCTTCACTTCCATTGAATGAGCACCATTAGGTACCCAAAATGCAAAACCATCAGATTTAGCTACAACATACTTCTATGTACGATCTAATGGTGAAGATGAAGAATCTAAAGATCTCTTCTTTGGTACATGGGAAGAACTATTACACTGTATAGTGCATGCATCAAGCTAAAACAAAGTGCCAGTACAAACTCCCTTAGCTAACACCATAGCTCCTCTTGTCATCTTGTATCCTCCGCCAGAGAAAAAAAATTGCACTCTAGAATCATTCATTTTACTTACAGAAAGAAGGTTTCATGCCAAACCTGGGATATGCAAAACACCATTAATCCCCTTCACCTGTCTATTGAGAAATATGATTTTGACTATTCCATAGACAACAATCTTTAGGTGAGAGTCATCACCTAGGTACACCTCCTGCCATCGTAGTCCTCATACTTTGAGAACCAACCTCTGTGAGAGGTCATGTGAAAATATACACATGAATCTATCAACCACACATCTTTCGATGCATGGGTCCCCAAGGCTACAACAAATTCTTTTGCTTCATCTTTGGATGATTTGTCAAATTCAGAATCAGAGAAAGAATTGTTCTTCTTCTCCTCCTTGTTGCAATATTTTTGAATGTGACCAAATTCGCCATAGTTCCAACATTTTTACTTGGACTTCTTATCAGGAGACTTAGATCTCCCTGGAGACTTTGACTTAGATTTCTTGTCTTTCTTTTAGCCTCTCTCCTTTGGTCTACCATAAATATCAAGGACCTCCTTGGCCATCTCAAAATAATTCCTTCACATATCTTCAGATAATAATGAGGCAACCAACTCATCCATCTTGAAGGTGGAAGTAGTGCTTCCAATACCCATCACTAGGTGATCCCAAAAGTCTAACAACAAACACAAAAGCAACATACAATAGTCTTGTTCATCAATCTTGTCTTCAATGGAATCTAGTTGAGCAATCAACATGTTGAATGCATTTATATGGTCTTACATGAATCCTCCATCTTCTATTTTAAGAGAATACATCTTCTTTCTTAGGAAAAACTTGTTTACTAGGGATTTAGCCTTATAGACATCACCAAACTTCTTCCACAGAGAAGCATAAGCCTTATCTTCATGGAAATTTAGGAGGATGGAATCAGCCAAACAAAGTCTAATAAGACCCTTGGATTTTTTATCCATGAGCTCCTAATCTTCTTTTGTCATGCCTGTCTGGTGCAGGAGCATCATTGGTGCAAAACTGTCAAGACAAGTTCACAAGGTCTAGGCTTTAGAGGTTTTTGTGTTTTGTTTAAAATAAGGTCTATAAGACCATGTTTTGATGTAATTAGTAATTTTTTGATAGCACTTAGGTTTCTAGGTGGTGGAGCTTTTAAAATGTGCAAAAAAAATGCTAAGTTGTTAAATTGGAATAATATAAGGTTGTAAAAGTGCACTAAAGAGGGAGACCAACGGTCACCTCTTTCAAATGTTAGTTTTGGAAGTTGAAGAGGTTTTCTTTAGGTGGAAAACACTATAAAAATCCATGAGAAACTCGAATGGAGGGTTGTTGAAACATTTTGAAGGATTGAAATACAAGAAACTCTATTTTTCACTCATTTTTTTTGTATTTTCTACTGTAGTAGCAGTTTGTATGGCCTATGCATCAACTTTTTGACTCAATTTTTTTGTGTTTTGAGTATTAGGGTAAATTACCTTTATTTTGAATCCTTTTAGAAGGTTTTTCATTATGTTTTGTGTATTTTATCAACAAATTACTCAAACTAGCCTGAACATTCAAATTTGAGGGTTTTGAACCAATAAAAATGGTTTTTTGACCCATTCCTCTTTCTGTAGCCTCTGTAACTTGATGAATTGGTCTTCACTAACATTAATAAGGTTTTTAAATGATGTTTTAGTGTTGGGGAGGTCTGAAAGTGAGATGGGTGTGAAACCCTTGTGTGTAAAAGTGAGTTTTCTTTAAGGAAAATGAGGTTTTGATAAGTCAAATTGAATTTATGAGTTGGGAAACATTATTTTATGTTGGATTGAGCATGTGAAGATTATTTTATATTGGTCTGAGAAATTGATAGGCTTTGGGTTGGTTGGAAAGTGCTAATTTCAATAAAACCTAGGGTTTCTAAGCCTAGGAAGAGGGCTTCATGGTTTGGCTAGTGAATGATTGAATTTATGAGATATAATGATGGAATCTAAGTTTTTTATAGGTATGAAGTGCTTCCCAAAGGTTTCAAAATTTTTGGACAAGTTTTGAAGGTGGTCCCTTTGTAAAAGTGGCCTAATTTGAGGCCTAGAAATTGAGAAATCCTTGTTTTGAGCAATTTGGTACAAAATAACTATTGGTGATTGTTTGATATGTTGAAAATATCTATAATGGGTCCCTGATTTGTGTTGAGTTGTGAGTTGAAAGGGTGTGTTAGTGAATAGATACCCAATCTAGGGGTTTGCCAATGCTACGACGAAATAATGTGATTTGGTTGAGAAAGAGTGAAATGGAGAACTTGGTGATCTAATACTTGATTGGTTGTTGAATTTGTGATTAGTTGTGCTGTAGGAACTCCCATATTGCATCAAAGTGGTATCAGAGCAAAGGTACTAGATTCCTGTAGAAGAAAGTTGCAGTTTGTGAAAGAGAAAGCTTGGAAGGTGAAGATGCAAGATTGTGAAGATGCCTCCAAAAGAAAAGAACACATCAAAGGAGATGAATGAATTGAGAAAACATTACATTAAAGAGATCAGAGAACTAAAAGAGATATTGGAAGCCTTAGAAACCAACAAGAGAAGAGAGGCAATTGAGAGCAGTGAGTCAGAAGAAGAAGATGATGAAGATTTTGAGGATGTTGAAGAAGAGCTTGATCCAGAAGACCAAAGAATATCCAAGTTGATAAAGGAAGTAAAAGGTGACAAATACAAGGTAAAAATTGATGTGAAAAAGTTTGGTGGTAATTTGAATGAAGAGGAATTGTTAGATTGGATAGCTTGTTTGGATAACTATTTTGAATGTGAAGAGATTCCTGAAGAACAGAGAGTGAAGATTGCCAAAACAAAGCTTAAGGGTCATGCACTTGTATGATGGGATTATCTACAGTTAGAGAGAAGGAAACAAGGCAAGTCTAAGATTGTGGATTGGGACAAGATGGTGGCTAAGTTAAAAGGCAATTTTCTCCCTTCAGATTATCAAGTTCAAATGTTTAAGAAGTTGCAAAATTTGAGATAAAAGGAAATGGATGTAAAGGCATATACTGAGGAATTTTATAGATTAAGCATGAGGACTAATCACAATGAAAATGAAGATGAGAAAATTGCTAGGTACTTGGGAGGCTTAAGAATGAATATACAGGATGAGTTGGCTTTGACTAATCCTAGAAATGTAGAAGAATTTTACAAAATGGCATTGAAGGCTGAAGAAAAGGTAAAGAGAAGACAAGAGAAAATAGTAAGAGGAAGAGGAACATTTTCTACTCCAAGGCAAGCAACTGAAAATCAACAAGAAGAATCAAGTAAAAGAGATGAAAAGGTTGCTGATTTTAGAGGTGGGTATAGAGGCACACGAGGCAGATTTGGAGGTGGAAGAAGCTCTAACACTTTTGTAGGTAAATGTTATCATTGTCAAGAATTTGGACATCCTGCTTGGAAGTGCCTTGAGAAGGCTAGTTCATCAACAAGTTGAGAAGAAAGAAAGTCTGAAAGAAGAGCACAAATAGTCCATGAAGATGAGGCTGAGAGTTCAAATTCTAATTCACTCTGTGTTGCTCCTGAAGTTGGTGAGATTCTGATAATGAAGAAACAAATCTTGAAGACCACAAAAGATGAAGAGTTGCTTCAAAGAAAGGCTTTATTCAGGTAAGTCTGCAAGTGTAGAAATAAGGTATGCAAAGTCATTATTGATTTAGGTTGTACAAATAATATTGTGTCTCATGAGATGGTAGAGAAATTGCATTTGTAAAGAGTACCTAAGAAAAGGCCATATAAAGTGTCATGGGTGAATGAAAATTAGTCTTTGATGGTGAATGAACAAGAAAGAGTTGAATTCCAAATAGGTCCATATAAAAATGAAGTGTTTTGTGACATATTACCCATGACTTGTTGTCATTTATTGTTGGGAAGGCCCTGGCAGTTTGATAGGTTGGCCTTGCATAATGGTAGACAAAATACTTACACCATAGAAAAAGATGGGAGAGAGTTTGTTTTAACCCCATTGATTGAAGGGATTGAAGAATATGGTGAGGTTATTATGTCTGGGAGAAAGGAGTGTGTGAATGTAGATGAAGGAAAGAACATGAATTCAAAACCCAATGCAATGCTTGATAGGGATAGGATAGTAAATGGAAGAGGTGAGTCTCATTTGCAGACAATAGAAAAAAAGAAGAAAGGTGATTTTGTTTGAAAAAGGATAATGATGGCATAGTTCTAGGGACTATTATATGCCCTGTAGTAGAAAAAAGATAATTAGAAACCATTATGACAGTGATTGATGGTATAGATAAGACAAGGACAATGAATTGTGAAGTTGATGTGACAAACAATGACAAGGTTGCTAGTACAGGGGATTACAAGTTTGAGAAGGAAAAGGATGGGAAGATAAAGGTGAGTGGTGATGTTAGGACAGTGAACAGAGTAGGTACAGGTCTGACAGAGGTAATAAAGTCTGATGAGACGGTAAAGATGAAAGTGCAGATTTGACAAAGATAGTTGATGATACAAAGGTTCCAAGTTTGGACAGTGATAAAAATGCAGAAAAAGAAAATAGTGGACAGTGGTTGAAGCATGAGGAGAAGAGGAGAGTGATGGCAGATGATGAAGGGAAGAATACAAATATGTATAGAGATGTGACATCCAGATTTGAAGGTGGAAAAGATGACAAACACCTCACAACATGGGAAGAACAGTTGGAGCAGTAAATAAGGGAAGGCAAACTCAAGAATGTCAATGAAAATGAAGAATAAAAGCAAGAAAGAAGAAAAAGAGGAATTCAAATATTTTAAGAATACAAAGGAGTACATATCACATTGATCTTTCCAAGGGACTTGGAAAAGCTTCAAGCTGGGGTGCATGGTGTAGGAGCACCATTGGTGCAAAACTGTCAAGACAAGTTCATAAGATCTAGGCTTTAGAGGTTTTTATGTTTTGTTTAAAATAAGGTCCATAAGACCATGTGTTGATGTAATTATTTATTTTTTGATAGTACTTAGGTTTCTAGGTGGTGGAGTTTTTAAAATGTGCAAAAAAAATGCTAAGTTGTTAAATTGGAATAATATAAGGTTGTAAAAGTGCACTAAAGAGGGAGACCAACGGTCACCTCTTTCAAATGTTAGTTTTGGAAATTGAAGAGGTTTTTTTTAGGTGGGAAACACTATAAAATCCCATGAGAAACTCGAATGGAGGGTTGTTGAAACATTTTGAAGGATTGAAATACAAACTCTATTTTTCACTCATTTTTTTTGTATTTTCTACTGTAGTAGCAGTTTGTATGGCATGTGCATCAAGTTTTTGACTCAAATTTATTATGTTTTGAGTAGTACGGTGAATTAAATTTCTTTTGAATCCTTTTAGAAGGTTTTTCATTACGTTTTGTGCATTTATTCAACAAATTACTCAAACCAGCCTGAACATTCAAATTTGAGGGTCTTGAACCAATAAAAATGGCTTTTTGACCCATTCCTCTTTCTGTAGCCTCTATAACTTGAGGAATGGTTCTTAACTAAAATTAATAAGGTTTGGAAATTATGTGTTAGTGTTGGGGAGGTTTGAAAGTGAGATGGGTGTGAAACCCTTGTGTGTAAAAGTGAGTTTTCTTTAAGGAAAATGAGGTTTTGATAAGTCAAATTGAATTTATGAGTTGCGAAGCATTATTTTATGTTGAATTGAGAATTTTCAGATGATTTTATACTGGTATGAGCAATTTATAGGCTTTAGGTTGATTGGAAAGTGCTACTTTCAATAAAACTTAGGGTTTCTAAGCCTAGGAAGAGGGTTTCATGGTTTGGCTAGTGAATGATTGAATTTATGAGATCTAATGATGGAATCTGAGGTTTTGAAAGGTATTAAATTCTTCCCCAAGGTTTCAAAATTTTTGGACAAGTTTTGAATGTGGTCCCTTTGTAAAAGTGGCCTAATTTGAGGCCTAGAAAGTGAGAAATCCCTATTTTGAGCAGTTTGGTACAAAACAACTATTGGTGATTGTTTGATATGTTGAAAATATTTGTAATGGGCCCTTGATGTGTGTTGAGTTGTGAGTTGAAAGGGTGTGTTAGTGAAAAGATACCCGATCTAGTGGTTTGCTAATGCTACAAGGAAATAGTGTGATTTGGTTGAGAAAAAGTGAAATGGAGAACTTGGTGATCTAATACTTGATTATTTGTTGAATTTGTGATTATTTGTGTTTTAGGACCTCCCCTATTGCATCACCATCAGTTTGGTTCCAGAAATAGCAACCCATAGATCATGATCTACAAGCACATCTTCCATTTTGAGCTTCCAAAGTTCAAAGTTACTATTGTTAAACTTCTTCATCTTAATCCTCCCAGATGTGTTTGCCATCTCTTTCCTAAAATAAGGTCATGAAATGAACTTCTAGAAAACTCCCACTAAAATAAAGATCAGCTTAAAAATCCCTTCTAACCCAACAAAGGAATCAAGGCTAGCCAAACTTTGATACCAATTGAAAGGAAGTTGGGTGAGCTAAAATAGCTTCTTACACTAATCCAAGTAGGTGAGAGTTACAAAAATTTCCATTTTAACACCTTAAATAGTTATAGTAATGAGAAACACATAGGAATAATGGAATAAAACAACAACACATAAAACAATGACACTAGATATATGTGGGGAAAACCCTTTTGGGTAGAAAACCCACCCTCCAAAAGCACAGTACTTCTCTATTATATCAAATAGTGAATACAATGTATCTCCAAGTACAAAGCTTCTTCAACAAGTGCTTCTAAACAAACACCTATTCTAGAGTGATACCAATAGCACTTTATTACCTACAAATAAATTATGCATTCTATAATGCAAGGCATACATTTTATAGAGAATACAATCTAAGAGAAGCATCTAGAAGAGGATGGGAATCCAAATACACATGGCACAATATCCCACCCCATAGACATGTATTTGGAAACTTGTACTAGATTCCCTTCCACCTCTTACAACTATCATAGCATGCAATATTCTCTCTCCAAGCTTGGGCACCCAAAATGTGCTCATAATATCTTATGATAGATGCCTTACAACCATCATAAATATGCCATAAAATCAGCCACAAAATCTATCATAGAATATTGTAAGAGAATCCATCATAACTAACCAAAATATCCGATTCTCTTACAATCTGTCATAACCTAACTTGGGTGCCAACTTTCTCCATACATGAAGATTCCCTATGATGCATCATAGAATCTGTCATATGTCATAAATTCCAAAGTGGGATGCCTATGTCCACTTGGGATGATTATGTGTCATCAAGTCACCTCCAACAGGGATGCCACCTAGCCAGTGGATCACAATTTATGACATGAGACCATAGGCAATTATATAATACAAATAAATACAATAAAATATTAATTAAATCAATATTAGGACTCTAAGGTTGAGACACCTTAATCCCAACATGATATAGGTTGTTTTATACTAATCTTCATCTTCTATTCTTATTTGGTTATAGCTAGAAAAACCATCCATGAATGATAGCATTTCATGTCCAATTTTTAAATCTACAATAATGTCAATATTGGGTAGTGGGAAGTCATCTTTTGGGCATGCCTTATTGAGATCCCAAAAGTTCATGCAGATTTCTAGGCCCCCAGTGGGCTTTGAGATTGGTATCGTGGGGTCGATGGGAATACCAAATTAGTCAAAATCATGTGCTAAGAAAAAGTACATGACACCCATGCAAAGTAGTATAAAACAAAAAATATAAAGATAAGGTATGCACCTAGTGGTCCAAGATAAACTACAAACAGAAAACAAAGATAAAAATGTCATGATCCATCATCGCTCCTCTCATCACTTGTGGACTTCCTTGAGGTGCATAGTAACATGACCAAAGATAAATCAAATAAAAATATAATACAAACTAGACCAACGAGTCAACATCCATTTAAATTTTCTTGCCAATGATAAGTGTTTGTATGTTAGGATTCTGGATAGGGTCTTGTTTCAGGAGATGGAGCATGTAGTATAGGATTTTGAGTTTGGTTTTGACGATGCAACATCTTGTATAAGACCATGATAGGATTGTGTTTGTTTTCAAGAATGATACACCTCGTATAAGACGTCAAGTTTGGTTTCAAGGATGCAATAACCTGTATAAGACAAGTGATAGTTGATGGATGATATCTAGTTTAGGAATGGAGCATGTCATATAAGATGTTGAGTCTAGTTTCGATGATGCAACATCCTATATAAGATAGTTTGATATTTGATAAGGACCATTGATGTTGATATATACTTATGATATAGGCAATTAGTCAATTAGGATTGGAGACTAGTTGGAGAGTTCATCTATTGTTTTGAAATTTGGTAAGTTCAATTCTTTGTAGGATGTTTTTTTGTTTGTGTTTGATCAAAGTGTCAACCTTGGCAAGGGATAATTTATTATGGGATGGACTATGGTAGATAGGATGAAAGGCACAAAATGAAGTCTCAGGGGCTCACCAATGATGACCTTGCCTACGTGAAGTCGCAGAGGCAATGTAGTTCGACTAACCTTGAAAATGGATAGTTTATTATGAAATGTGAATTGCAATGGACTAACAATTTATTATGACAAAACCTAAGAGACTGACCTAAGCCTTGGGGGTTTATCGATGATGACCTTGCCTACATGAAGTCGCAGAGGCAACGTAGTTAGACAGACTTGGACTGACACTATTTTTGGAGTTTTTATTTATTTTGATTTTTTGATTTTTTTGAATAATGTCCTTTGATACCATGTCTAGGATCCCACACAAAAAACCCAAGTCAAGGATTTTCCCTCAGTTAGGTATAGCACTACATTATTATGGATGGAATTGGATGGGCAATGTGTTTATTATGGATGGATATGGAAGGTGGGAGATGCTAAACATCAACATTCTTGGCCCATGAGAAGGGTGACCAAGATTTATTATGGATGGATGGGAACACAAAGTTTTATTATGAAAGGGGATATACATAGGTTATTCTGGGTGCAATGATAAATTAGATAGAATGACGGTAAATGATGGAGCGAAGACTGACTACACATGGTGCCTGTTTTCCAGGTTTTCACCATGGTACTTATCCAAAGTGCCATCAAAGTGGTTTTCACTATTGGATGGATTATCTCTTTACTATTTTAAATTCTTTCTATTTTTTCGGTGTCACTCAAATGCCTATTCACTAGGTTTTCATCAAGACGACGATTTTTTGACTTTTTTTTTTAATATATTTTTGGCAGAATTCTCTGAAGACTAAGTATATTACTTGTAAAGATGAATGCAATTGACAGGCTCTGGTATTGGTTCACCTTTAGATGTTGTGAGCTGATAAGCACTAGATCCATAAGTTACAATTATGACGTAAGGACCCAACCACTTAGGCTCTAATTTTCCAAGCTTCTCTTTGTCCATTTAATTCTTCAAATTTTCCTTTAAGACAAAGTCACCAATATCAAAATTTCTAACTTGAACCCTCTTATTTTAGGTGTGACAGAGAGAATTCTAATAAGCTTGTAGATGGACCAATACGGTTTGTCATCTCCCAACCAATAATTCTAACTCATGCAATCAAGATGCAAAGATACTCTCAGTGACATTAACTTGACCTTGATGGGAAGAATGGCTTTAGATCCAAATATGAGGGAATATGGAGTGGCTCTAGTAGGTGTACAAATACTGGTTTGATAAGCTCACAAGATAGGATTAAGTTGAATATACTAGTCACGGTTAGGATCATCGACAGTATTCTTTAGGATTTTGATAATGGTTTTGTTAGATGCCTCAGCTTGACCATTACCCTGAGGGTAATAGGGAGTAGCGAAATGGTGGTGGATATAAAATCTCTTGCATAGTTCACGAATATCCTTATTTTTGAAAAGATGACCATTATTTGTAACAATAGATAGGGGAGCACCATACCAACACATGGTGTAATTGAGGATGATTTTGGCTATTTGCTTTCTCGTAATATAGGTAATGGGAATGACTTCGATCCATTTTATAAAATATTCAATTGTAGTGAGAATGAATTTATGGCCATTGACAGACATAGAGTGAATTTTTCCCACAAGGTTGAGTCCTCATTAGGAGAATGACCATGACGACGTAATTGGATGAAGTTCCTAGGTAGGTGTGTGCACAAGATCTCCATGTATCTAACATTGTCAACACTTCTTAACAAAATGATATGCATCATGCTCCATAGTAGGCCAGTAGTATCCCATTTGCATGAGCTTCTTAGCTAAGGTGGGACCACTAGAGTGGGCTCCACATATACCATTGTGTACTTCATACAAATTCATTTGTGCTTTGTCAAAGTCAAGACATCTAAGGAGGGTGTTGTCAAAGCCTCGATAGTAAAGGGTATCATTGATGATGACCTATCTAGAGCCTTGGAGGATAAAGTTTTTTCATTGATTGGAAGATGGGTTTAGTGGAATGATTTGGTCATGTAGGTAGTTATAAATTTCTTTATACCATGGGGAATCATGACCAACAATTTCACATACAAGCTCAGATTCGGGGATATCGAATGCGGGGATCAAAATTTTTTCCACCAAGAACTCATATTGAGGCACATTGTGAGGTATATCCAAGAGAGATCCTATAGTGGCCATTGTGTCAGTTGCTTTATTCTAAATTCTAAGAATCTGATTGAAGGTAATGGCATTGAAGTACTGCTTGAAACTTTTGACCATTCTCTTGTAGGGCATATATTTTCATATTTTGTGTCATAATCATCATTGACTTGACGAATAACCAATTGTGAATCACCATAGACATGAAGATTCTTGATTTTCCATTTAATAGCCATTCAGAGTCCTTTGAGTAATGGTTCATATTCATCCATGTTATTGGTACAAGAGAATGGTATCCTGTATGACTTAGGTAATGAATCTCCTTGAGGTGTAATGAAAATAATTTGAGCTCCAAAACCATGATTTGTGAAATATCCATCAAAATATAGTTTCCACGTAGTAAAAGTCTCTATTGTGAAAATAGACTCATCAAGGAAATTGGATACCAATGAATGATTTGTTATTGTAGGAGTGTCTGTGAGCTGATCGACTATCACTCAAGTCCTTTTATTGTTGCCTTTCGATCAACATATTCTATATCAAACTCACTCAAGATCATTACCCACTTCGTGATTCAACCTGTTAGGGTTTCTTTTTCGAGTAGGTATTTAAAGGGATTTAACTTTTCTACCAATTTTGTTTGATGATTTAGCATATAATGTTGAATCTTTTGAGTGGAAAAGATAATTGCAAGACACACTAGTTCAATAGGGTTGTAATTAAGCTCATATCCCATAAGTGTACGACTGATATGGTATATGGATTGTTCTTTTTCTTCTTCATCATATTGTGCCAAAAGGACTCCCAATACCAATTGTGTTTCTGATATGTAGAGTATTAGAGGTTTGCCAACAATGGAAGGAATGAGAACTAGAGGCAATAATAGATAATTCTTGATTTATTGAAACAACCCTTGACAATGATCAGTCAATATGAAATGGACTCCTTTACAAAGCAAGTGTTGTAATGTTTGACATTTATCGGCTAAGAATTGGCCTATGAATCTATGAATTGATTGTAGCTTTCCTTAGAGACTACATAAATGATTTATGTTTGTGGGTGGAGGCATATCCATGATAGCTTTTACTTTTGTGGGATCGATTTCAATACCTCAATGAGACACAATGTATCCTAGTAGTTTGTCAGAGGTTACCCCAAAAACACACTTCTTAAGATTTAATTTGACCTTGTATTCTTCCAATATTTTGAAAATCCTATCTAGCACATCTAGATGATTGTATCTCATTAGTGATTTTTCTAATAAATCTTCAACATAGGTTTCCATGAGTGTATGCATATAATCATGAAAGATTGTAGTCATAGCCCTTTGATATGTTGCTCCAACGTTCTTAAGGCTGAAAGGCATGACATTCCAATAATATGTACCCCAAGGACAAGTGAAAATGTTTTATGTTAATCTTTAGGGGAAATTCTGATTTGATTATAGCCTGAAAAGCTATCCATGAGTGATAGCATTTCTTATCTCACTGTCAGGTCTACTATGATGTCAATGTTTGATAACGGGAAATCATCGTTGGGACAAACTTTATTTAAATCTCTAAGTTTGTGTAAATTATGATTATTCTAGTTGGTTTAGTTATAGATACAAGATTTGAAATCCATTTGGCATAGTCTATAGGTTGAATGAAACCAACACCCAACAACTTCTTCAACTCTGCCTTCACTAAAAGTGCAATTTGGGGATGCATTTTTCTCAACTTCTATTTGATCAATTTTACATTTTGAGACAATGGAAAATGATGCAAAACTAACTTAGGATCCAACCTAGGCATATCGACATACGACCAAGTGAAGTTAATTTGTCTTTCTAAAAAGAAACTAATAAACTTTAGTTTTTCAGTGATTGTCAAAGATGCTGCAAAGTGAACAATTCTAGGACTATAATTCATGCCAATATTTATCTCCTTAGATTTCTCTCCTTTAGAGGTGGAGGCTGAGTTGGTTTCCTGGTACCAGGTGAGCTTGTGTTGCAAGGATGCAGAGTTCTTGCATTTTTCTGTTGCCTTCCCTTTACCACCATTTGTGGTGGGATGCTATTACAAGATGGTTATTGGGCTCCTGTGATCGTTTATGGTGTCTAACTCCCCTACTGAGGTGGGTTTGTTGGATTTGTAGGAGTTTTTGATTAAGGGATTGATGGTGTTCTACACCATTAAGTTGGCTATCTCTTTTGGCTCTGTGGTGTTTCCCATGAGCGGTTGGTATGTTGATTCCTAACAGATGCAAAAGGTTTCTTTATGTATCTAAGGGTTTCTAGTCCCAGTTAAAACTAGGTTGTTAAGGGTTCTTGGACCCTTGTTTGATCGATGCAACTGGTGTAGTCGTGTTTCATCTTTTCATAGTTGCTTTTGGGTTGCTGATTGTATGCGTTTTATCTTTAATGCAACTTGCCTTCCTTTGATAGGGTTGTGGGTCCCTTCAAAACCATTATGTACTAGGTTTGGGGTCCCATCAAAACCTATTTTTCCCATAATCAAAAACATTAGTTCAATGTTATAATATTAGTTATGAATCTTAATCACTAATTCTAAAATTCTTAATCTTATTAAGATTTATAATTCTTTTAATAAGATTATAAGATCAATCTTCTTAATAATATTAATAAAAATTGAAAAGATTAAATTATTTCTGAATAAAAATAATTATAATTGAAATGAATTAAAATGGGGTGTGTGAAATGGAACACAATGTGATACACCCTAATTCTCCTAATATCATTCAAAATATGTGTTATAATATGCAAATGAGTAACATAAATTAAACCTAACTGAAACAGTAATGAAAAGGGAGATCTGAGAAGGGCCAACTACTATGTACCTTTCACCAAAAGTGCTTTTTTCAGTCCTCACTGAGGACTCATTCGCCCTATGGTGAATGGGTCCTAACTAGAGCTCCGAAAAATCAATTTTTGGGTTTTGTTCTTCTCAGTCTACACTCCCAGATTCTAGTTGGTCACTATTGGAAAGCCGTAAATAAATCATGTAGCTTAGTTTCCATGATTTAACAACTTTTCTTGCAACTGACAACTTTGCAACTTTCTCCAAATTTTCTATTCAATTGATCTTCAACCTAAAACCTACAATCACAAATCAAAGAGAGGAAAATTTTGTTTTGTTAGAGAATAGGGCTTTGCCTTGGTCAAACCCCATTTTGGTAATTAAACCTTGAAATGAATAAAAGCATAAAGGAATGATAAATGAACAATAATATATAACAACTCACCAAACCTCAATTGAAACCTCATATTGTAGATTTGCAAACTAGCATGAAGTAGCCTCATTGGATATAGATCTTGATCATGAAACTTGTCTTGAAATAATGTCTTTGATATGCTTGAATTGATCTTGAACACTACATCACCACATTATCTCAAACAATATACACGATGCACTAAATATTTGACATGATGAATGAATCTTGATTGCTGCAATAATCTTCAATAATTTGCCCTTGAATGCCTTGAAAATGCTCTTGAAATTCTCTCGATCTCATAAACTTGCTAGAATGCTTGAAGACTTGAATTCTGCTAGGTGAAACTAAGTGAAATAGCCTTGTATTTATACATAACTTAACATTAATTCCCGAAATTTAAATATCACAAGCCGACATTGAATTATGGATTTCAAATCATTAAAATACCACCAAAAACATATTTCAAAGAGGGGTCCTAGGTCTAAGTGAGGACCCATTCACCATGTGGTGAATTGGTTCTAGGCAACTTACCTAGGACACTCATCGGAAAAGGTGAAATGTAATGTAAAAATAGGGTCCTAGGACTAAGTGAGGACCCATTCACCATGTGGAAAATGGGTCCTAGGTCACCTACCTAGGACACACACCTTCTAAAATTAAGTGTTGTGTAATGAAATTTATGAATGTCAAGTTTTATCCCTCAGAATTTGCAATTAATTAGGCTTGGATTTGAATAAAAGAGGCCAATTAAGGAAAATTAACCTCAATTACTTTAAAGCCATAGATTGGTGTGAAAGTGTAAAGATACACTTTACAATACCCCAAGTAAGGCACAATTAAGTGAATATGAAAAACATATTACAACACTAAATTAAGGCGACATTAGGCTCATTTTATTATTAATTATTCCCAAATTAAGTGTGAAAAGGGATACTTTTTTCATTACTATAGTAAGATTAATTCTTATTAATATGATCTTATTGATAATTAAGCTTATAATACTTTTAATTAATAAAATATTAACAAGATTAACAAGATTATTTCTTTTGATTATTTGCTTTAAATGTTCTTTATTCTTAGGCCTTATAGTGGTCTCCTTTGATTTTCTCTTTTCTTTGCTTTGGTTTCCTTTGGCTCCTTGATATTATTTTACCTTTTTTCTCTCTTTGCATTTTTCTTTTTTATTTTAGTCTATTTTATTTCTCCTAGTCATCCTTAATCCTCAAACCATGTACCTCCCCCCTTCTCTCCTCTCGCTCTTTCTTTTTAACCAATATTGGTCTACAATAATTCATTTTCTCCTTTAGCTCTCTTCATCCTGATGATGGATCATGTAGTCTGATTCAAAACGTTGATGAAAAAAAATAACAACACAATTGAATCCAGAAAACATATTCAAATAATTTGATGGATTGTGGAAGCTTGATATCTTTGATCATGACTTGTTGGTTGTTTGATGTAGGACCTTTAAGACTAATGGTGAGGTGAGATTTTTTATCACTTTCGCATCTACTAATCCATCATTTGTGACATTCTTGTTTCTAGACAAAAAAATTGTTTTTGTCATGGGATTGTTTTGATTTTCTTTGAAGATCTTGACCAAGCCTTTTGCAAGGACCACTTTCTCAATAGAAACACCTTTTTCAATGACATCCTCAAAGGTATTTCAATTATGGATTTGGAGTTGGTGCATTAACTCTATATTGATATTTTCAACAAAGATATGGACCAACTATTTTTTAGGTATGTGACAAGGACATTTGATAGCCATACTTCCCCACCTTTGGAAGAAAGAGGTAAATGATTCCCATTATTTTTGTTTAGTTGTAGAAAATTTTGCAAGGGTCATATCACTTTTAATATTGTAGGAGAAGTGTATGACAAACTTATCGGCTAACTCATTCCATGTTCTTATCCCAAGAGTTAGATGTGTGAACCACTCTAGAGCTTTCCCCAAGAGTCTATGTGGAAATAATATCATCAAGTATGTGTGGTCAAATGCAAAATCCATGCAAGCAGTATGAAACTCTCTCACTTGTTCTACTGGATCTCCCTTTCCCTTGTATTTTTTGAAGTTTGGTATATTGAAATGTTGAGGGAAAGGAGGCATGTATACGCTTTGATCAAAGGGATAAGGACATAATTCCTCAATGGAGTATGCTTTCTTTGTCCCACTCACTTGCATATTAGAGACTTGTTGTTACAATGCTTGAATTTTTTGTGTCAAAGAATCCATGGGCAATGGTGGCATGTTTTTTAGATTTTGTATGGAAGGGTTGGTGTTCATGTTGAATGTGTTGAGGTAATTGTATGACAGAGATAGGTTTTGGTTTTGAAAGTTGATGTGAATGATGGATTTGGATTGATGTTTTGTTGGGAAGGATTTTGATTTCCTTGTTGGAAGTGATATGTGAACATGGTATTGGAATTGGTATGACATTGAGATGGATTTTGGTTCAATTGTTGGTATTGTGGTATGAAGTTGGGGTTTGGATTGCTATTTTGTTGAGATGAAGGTGGATTGGAGTCGATATTTTCCCTAGGGATGCTATTCATACCCCTTATATTCCAAGAAAGCACAATCATCTTTGAGGTTGGGAGAGGTGTGAATCAATAGTTCTCACTGATCCAGATTCCATCAACATCTCACTAATTAACTTTACCTTCTCCTAATTCTTCTTTTGTCCAACCTTAAGAGGCTTCTAAGGATTCCCATTTTTGGGGGGGATTTTTCTATAGACCCAAAGCTAGAGGAGATGATTTTCTTTTTCCAATGCTAATGACCTCCTTCTCTGTACTAAGTCTAGAACTAGGTAGATATGATCTTTCTTTAAATTCTGACAACACACAAGCCCCCACTTGCCCAGGAACAAAGGGAGGAAGATTTGTGTCCACCTGAGCATCTTGATACCCCATCTGAGAAGAGATGAGAATATCATTTGCCTGATTTCCTAAATGAACCTCATATAACACACCATATATTACCTGTATACCTAAGGAAACACCTTCTTCTTGAGCCAAATCATCAAAGATGTCAATTTTGTTGAAGGTCTCCTCCTCCTATCTATCTTTGAGGGTTCTCTTTTGACCCCTTCCTTTGTTGCAAGACTTAACAGGTACAAAAACCTCCTTATCAACCATCACCTCATGAATTGGAGCTTTCCCTTTATCCTTCTTTGATGCATAATGAGAAGGAGCATTACCCGTGTAGAGGAAAACTAATGTGTTATGGACTTGGTAAATTCTACACGATTCAGGGGTGTGCCAAGATGAATAGTCCACTTGACATTACAAGCCTACATTAAATCATCAACCAAGGTGTGTAAATTTATGATGGTACTACACTATTTGTGCCCTCAAAGACTTGTGTTTACCTAAATTATTCAAACCTATTCAAACTAGTCTACCTTGTTATAAACTTATAGAATTGTAAAAATAATGAAAGTAGTTACAAAACCTAATGGCTACGGATACCTACAACATAGGTTGTAGGTGACTGCTAAAGATGTACGAATGCAAAATTAATCTAAAACTATTCAAAACAAAAAAGTAACCAATTCTAAGCTCCGTAGTACTATGATCTATTCATTATATATGTATCCATGAACAACTACAACTTTAACTAATCATAAACTATTTTTCTTTGCAATGCATGTGTAAGATAAATAATATTTTTTTTAATGGAAATGCATAAATAAACAAATAGATAGATGAAGTGAACAATACCTGAGTGGCCAACTTAGAAAACTGTCTCACTTAACTTAAAGCCAAATCTAACTTAGATTCTTACGCATCCATGCATCATACAACTCCATTTGTTGCATAACACTAGATATTCAGATAGAATCCTTCTTGCATATTTTATTCCATATTATCATTTTAACACATTTTTGGATAGCTGGAAAACTAGAAAAAATACTAACTAATAATAGCTTGTATTAATCAACTAACTGAACTATAAACTTATCCCCTGACTTTATACAAAACGGGGAGAGTCTTATTCGAACTGCTAATTAACTAACTAACTGCAATCATAAATCTCACTCCTAGATATGAGGATGTGAATTTAAGACTGACTTATTCATCTAACTAAAAAAGAGACCTACTCAAATAAGAACAACTTGCATGTGAAACACATAGGAAAATTTCCAACATTCTAGAACAAGTATCTTTCTGATCATTTATTCCTTCCATAATGACCACTCAACTCCACAGCTTCCTACACTTTAAACGACTTGAACTTTATTAATTCCCTATTCTGCTACTTTGGTGCTTGCTATAAATACTCCTTTCTTGTTACCACGTGTTGAGCTACAAAAAGATTAATCCATACACATACATATGCAACTAACCACCATAATTATATCACAACATTTCATTCATATACATATACATATATATATATATACATATACATATATATATATATGTATATATATATACATATATATACATATATATATATGTATATATATACATATATATATATATATGTATATATGTATATATGTATATATATATATTTAAACCATGCAATGCTACAAATATTTTCACCATATTTTGTTTCCACAAAATGGGTTCAAGGTTGCAAGGTATTCATGAAAGGATAACATATTATGGAAGTTTTTTCTAAAAGATACTTTAAAAACATATGTAAATTGTCTTAAAAGTATATGAAAAGCAACTAAAAGATACTAATAATCAAACCCATCAACCCGCACCAGTAGCAAGAGTGACCCTAGAAAATTTCTGCCACAAGTGGCCATATTCATGGCACAATCGACAATGGAAAAGCAACGCCTTATAGTCCAACTGTTGAGTCCAACAGGAATACCCAACACAAATTTTCATAAAGTCTGGCAGCATATTATTTAAGTCAATTTTAATGCACACACGAGCAAAAGAAATTACTCTTTTATTTAATTTTTGTTTAGAAGGTCCAACAGGCTTCCCAAGCAGTAGGGTAACCATCTACAAAATATCACTTCTCCAAAACTCCAGTGAAAGACACAGGAGATGCACCCAAATAGGAACCGTAGAGGGGAGCTTCTTCACAGAGTTGAAGCCCACATGCCATGGTTTAATGGAAAATCCCAACTGACTGTAGAAATACAAACCTCCCTCAAAAGCCCTATTTTTGTCAGATAAAAAAGAGAAATCCACCATGAAAAAATTATTACCCGTTAGCATAATTTCAAAGTCACCTTCAAGATTCCACATCCTTCGAACCCATGATTCCAAAAATGGGAGTGAGACCTGCATCCACATGAACTTGCAAATTAAAACATGATTGCTCAAATATTCCATATCCTCGACCACCGAGTTCGGTTGAATCACCAAAACTAGACAATCTTGAGATCTCTCCAAGTAGTTCACTTTTTGCATTATAAAAACTCCATTTTTTGAAGAACCCTCACCATGTTTAGCCATGTTCGAGCCATCCAATCCTCCATCCAAAATTGGAGACATGAGATCCGACCTATCTAAAGCCCCATGGAGTGCCATACAAGGATGAAAAGAAATTCCCCCACATGCACCACAAAACCATAGAGGAAAAAAAAATCATATGAAAACCCCAATGTATCTTCTTTGGCGACAAAAGTAAACAAGAAATAGGAGGTCCCACACCTCCAAACCAGAATATCACCTTACATAAGGAAGCATAAAACATAGGAGCAAGCAAATAATAGAGGACCTGCACCCCCTATCCAGACGAACCTCCTACAAAGGAATGTAAAACATTTAGAAATCACAACAAAAGAAAGTGAAAATATGAAGCTTCATAACCCCGCTTGGCCACAACCCCAATAACCAGCCAGAAGCCCTCACAATCTCAGCAAGGAAGCTACTCAAGCACCACAAAGAGTGCGACTAGGGTGTAGAAACCTAGCCCGCAACCATGCCACATAGACGCTCCCCATTGAGAGCTAAGATTCTTGTTTCTTCTAAAATGGGATCCATTTCAACATTTTATTTGATTTGGCTAATTTAGCTTTTTTTATCAGTTGTGTGGATTATGGAATTTCCTCTATTTGTTAGTGTCATTAGTGGTGTCATTGTCTCCTATTTTTTTGAGTAATCAAAATTGGGAGACAAGATTTAATTTAATAACTTCCAAAGATAATAACATGTAAACAAGACCTTAATTGTCATGTCCCCAATATCGTAACCTATTGAAATACAAACACTAAATAAAATAGACATCAAAATTATAAAATTTTAATTTAAATATTAGTATAATAATATTATATCACTGATATTATTAAATAGATAAGATAAAAATAAAATACATACTAAAATTATAAATATTAGTAATTTAATTATAATTCTCACAAGATAATATTATAATTAAATTATAGAATGCAATATTATAATATTAAAATATAAAACAATTTAAATGTTTTAATCATAATAGATGATAAAATTAATATAAAATACACAATTATAAAGTATAAAATAAATAAACAAATAACAAATATAAAAGTATAATAAATAAATAACAAATAACAATAAATATAAAAATGTAAAATAAGCAACTATAAAATATAGAATAATCAAATAACAAATATAAAGTAACAAAATAAATAACAAACTTAACAAAACAATGACTAGGAGTATGAACCGGTGCAAGAAATAACATTTCCATTAAGTCGCATCCCTAGTCAAAGGGATAGGTGTGGCTCTTGGGAATCAGTCTATAAACAAAGACCAAGCCAAGACCATGGGGGGGAGAAGAAAGGCATCGTTGGCTAGGATAAAAGGTAATTCTACCAATTGGTGGTTGAGATAAATAAAGAAAGAACAAATCTTATATATGATCGGTGACTGGATAGAGATAAGGGATAGTGGCCAGAGATAAGATCATCGCTGACTGAAAGGGAAAGGAAGAGTCTGCAATTTGGGAAAGACAAAATATTATAATCAGAAAACAACAAAACCCAGTGTAAGATGATTAACTGAAAACATTGTTCCAGGAATGAATGCATAAAGAAAAGAATATTCTAATGCATGGATAGATGAATAAAAAGGTGGAATATATGAGTATATTCAAATGAACCCTGCAGATCAACAACAATACATTAATCATAAGTTAAATATAATAATATAAAGACACACACACACACACACATATATAGACACACACATATATAGATATATTATTCATAAAATCACATGTATATATAATATATTTATGGGTAAGTAGATGTGTGAATCACTTGTGAATATACAATAATGATACTTGCAACAATTATTAAGCATTATAAATAATGATGACTCTTTAATATAAAAATAAGTAGATTATGTATATTTATGAATTGTCCCCATCCTATGATCAATCCAATATAAGGTTGAAGGAAGACGAATAAGGAATAAAGATTCATAGGAAGACATAGCCGATCAGGTGAGATTACTCACTGGCTTTAATATTTAATTTCCTCAATCTGACATAATGATGCTGCATAAACCTCCAGTCAATTTGTGTATTATTCTGACACGTTTTGAAACCATTCTTTCTTGATAGACTAGAATCTGGGAATAGAATTCTTGGAATTGATATCGGGCATTAGATTTGGGGGACTGTGTAGTCCTTGAATGGATTTATAGACCATTATTGTTTACCTTTTTCATAACTGTTTCTAATGATGCTTGATCTACATTTATGTTTAACTGTAGGCAAATTAATGCTAGAACTGTAGGATTGTATTGAATTATATCATGGATCAAATGGATATGATGGGCATATAGATATGGATATTGCTTAATCTAGTTTTGCATTTTAATGCACCTTCATACATAAGACTCAACGAAACTATATACGTATTTTAAACTAAACTAATTTGAAATTGTTGGTCTGCATCAATCTAAAGAATATGATGAATGATCTATAGACTTGAATCTTGTTATATTTACTCCTGCACTTTGATATATCATCATGTTGAATTATATATTCATGTTGAAAAGCAAGTGAATCATTAATGATTGCATAATTGGAAACTATATATAGAACTGTCTACATTTTGATTGTACATCTCGCCAGGAGAGGTGAGTCATGACTTAAGTGGTTTGTCTAAGAACCTCACCCAGGTTCTGCCCCATAGGACCAAGCAAGGGTTGGGCAGTCTACCCCACAGGCCCATTGCAAGGGTTGGGTCATGGAGGGGTGAGGATCCCACCTTAGATTTTGCCCCATAGGCCTGAGCAAGGGTTGGGCAATATTTTTCCCCACGGGCCTTAAGCAAGGGTTGGGTAATAGGAGGTGATAGACTGTTGGTCCCTTAGGGATTCTCCTCTCCGGATGGGCTGAGTGACTCTTCTTATGATTTCAATCTACAAGTATGATTATGTCTACATAATTGCATTATGATTATGTCTTATTTTTGGATAACTAGATATTAATGGTAACAAATATGTTGTCAATATGATGAATACAGGATTCCAATCTAGAGTTATGGAATTAGGAGAACATTCATTTGGAAGAAAGAAACCCTAATCCTAATCAACAAGCGAATCCTAGGGCAAACTAGTGAGTCTTAGGGAAAGTTTGGGTAAGGGACATCACAGTGGTATTAGAGCATCTTTCCTGCCATCATGTGTGTGCTTGAGCTACTTACCTGTGTGCTTGAGCTAGTTGCTTGCTTGCTTAAACTACTTTCTTGTGTGCTTGAGCTACTTGCTTGCCTACTTGAGTTGGTTTCCTACTTGCTTGAGCTGGTTGCCTACTTGCTTGTGCTTGAGTTGGTTGACTACTTGCTTGAGTTGGTTACTTGTGTGCTTGAGCTAGTTGCTTGCGTGCTTGAGCTACCTACTTGTCTACTTGAGCTACTTGCTTGCGTGCTTGAGCTACTTGCTTGTCTACTTGAGCTAGTTGCCTACTTGCTTGAGCTACGTGCTTGTATGCTCAAGCTACTTGCTTGCATGCTTGAGCTACTTGCTTGCATGCTTGAGCTACTTGCTTGCATGCTTGAGCTACTTGCTTCTGTGCTTGAGCTACTTGCTTGTGTGCTTGAGCTACATACTTGTGTGCTTGAACTGGCTGCTTGCTTCCTTGAGCTACTTGTTTGCCTACTCGAGCTACTTGTCTGCCTAGTTGAGCTACTTCCCTGCTTGGTTGAGCTACTTGGGTGTTTGCTTTAATTTTTTACTCATGTGGTTTTAAGTTGTACTGATTCACAAACCCTAACTGGATGGTTTTGGGAGTTATGGATAAATAGTAGAACTTAAGAATATTAGTCAATACATTGTCCTCATAGCCAAAATATCCATCACTTGGGTTAGAACTTCCAACTCCCATTAAAGTTGATATCATCACCACAAGAAGCAACATCTTAAAATTACCCATGTTAGATTATGATTGCTTGAGGGCA